>JNBR01000337.1:0-60160 GCA_002081595.1 Achlya hypogyna | reverse complement strand
TTGCCAACCAAACGCAGCCTAACATCGGCACACCACAAGGCGACGCGCTGTCGCCAGCCCTGTTCATTGTGTACCTCGACGCCACGCTCGAAGATCTCGCGCAGACGCTCGGCGAGGAGGCCAACCTCCTCGGGCGAACGATAGCGTACGCCGACGACACGGACTTTGTTTGCCACGACGAAGCTGCCATGACTGCGATCAAGACTCAAGCGCCGCCCGTGTTCGCCCAGTGGGACCTCAAGATGAACGAAGACAAGACGGAAGAAACGCAGGTATACCGATCGACAGACGTGGACGCGCCGACACACGCTGCGTCGCTGGCGTGGCACACGACCAAGAAGCTCGGCAGCCTCCTCGACGATGCTGCAGACTTGCGCGCTCGCAAGCAGCTGGGAACGGCTGCGTTCAACAGCATGTGGAAGATTTGGATGCGCCGTGGCCTCACCTCGGAAGGCAACCGCACACGGCTCTACAAGTGCTACGTACTCCCGGTTCTCCTGTACAACTGTGGCACGTGGGCTCTGACCCCGACGAGCCTGGCGTCCCTCGATAGCTTCCACCGCCGGCAGCTTCGTCGCCTTCTAGGTGTCTTTTACCCGAACACGATCACCGACGTCGCCCTTTACGAGCGCTGCGCCAGCGTGCCGTTGAGTGAGCTCGTAGCCCGCCAACGCTGGCGTCTGCTGGGTCATGTGCTGCGCCTGCCCGAAGATGTTCCCGCCAACGTCGCTGCCGCCCGCTTTTTCGATCCATCCGCGCAAAGCCGCTTTTTAGGTCGCACCAAGCTCACACTCCCGATCGTCCTACACCGCGACCTCCAGTCGCTGACGCCGCCACTGTCGCTGGCATCCACGGACGACCTCAAGGACCTGCGTAGCTGTGCCCAAGATCACGAAGCCTGGACGGAGCTCACGGAGCGCATCGTCATGAGCCAGACCCGCGGCCGCAAACGCCGCCGCGTGACAACAGAAGAGGAAGATGCGGCCCCACGCCGCAGCCAGCACGCCCGTGGACCGGCGAGCGAGTGATGAAGAAGGAGATTGCTAGTCTTTACGTATGCGAAGTCTTTGTAACCATGAAGATAACGCGAAAGACGTTCATATATATATAAGTACTGATATGGCATCCCCTCAAACTTCGGAAAAATATCGAATTTAGTAGTTCACTCGTTCAAAGTTAGCAGCAGCGCTTGGGTGTTCGTCAAATTGCTGAAAGAGGTAAGCAAGCTGGTGGCTGCGGAAGCCGCACTTCAAGCTACGCATCATGCCCATGTCAATGGACTGGTACTGACCAGTGAAGTTGGACGGCAAGAAGTAAAATACGATGTGCTTGTATTGATTGGTGCTTGTGTCAGGTTCTATCTATTGCATAAAAACCAGTGCAGCGTACAAGAATTACCAAGATCACAGAGCTCGCGCGCTCCTTTAACATGGCACGAAGCACTGTCGATAAGCAAAGCAAAGCGTGTGGAGCGGGGTTCAGCAACACGATTGAGCTTCTCGACATAACTCATGAAGGTGTCAAAGAATTGCCAGGCCTTCCAATCACTGTCGTAATTGAGGTCGTAGTTCAAAAAACGAACCAGCGGCAAGGTCCCGCGGTTTCTTGACTTTACCGATGACCTACAGCGGGAGATCTTCGCCGTCAGCCGAAACACACAAGGTGATAGTAAAGCTCTTCTTAGGTATCGACGATGTCTCGCGGTTGGCCCGACTTGACGTGTACAAGTGCGCCGACATCGCGCGGTAGAATACAGCACCGAGGAAAAGTCCTCAAGGTTGTCTCGAATGTTGCTGTCTGCTTCCGTGACTTGTGCTGGCTCCTAGTGCCCGGTGTTGCCAGACGTGATTCGCGATAAGTTGTAGTGCTTGCAGAAGTTCACGAGCCACCTCTACGAGCCCTTAAATCACTCGATGCTCAGGCCCTCCGCAAATACAAGGGCATTGGCTCGGATAATTTCCCTTGATAAGGCCAACGTCGCGCCGTACACGCTGATAAGCGTCATCCAAGTATGAAGGGTCTGATCAAAAGCGCGACTTGACTTTTTATGTGCGTATGCGGTGTGTAAATTCACATCCGCTGAGCCCGAATTATGTCTGGCAGCGGCGTTTCTTACGTATGCGCTGTCCGCGCATTTTGATCGCTCCAATGGCTGGCCGCAATTCACCGTAGGCTGCAGCAATGTCGACCTGATTCATCCCCATTGACAAGCTCGTTCAGAACCGCGACGTGTTTCTTCGTTGTGAGGCGTTGGCAGCAAACGCGCCGATGCTTGGGCAGCCTGACTGAGCCCCTCGACGGCATTTGCAATTGCGAACTTCGAAGGGATCGTCGACCTTCTTTTGCATTTGTTTCATGCCGCGTAAGTCTTAGATCAAGGTTCTATCTTTTGGTTGGCTAGAGGTATTTTTCAAGCGCTGTGATTTGACGCTCGATTTCAGGCGACGTTTTGGTTGGACGATTTGGAGTTCGAAATTATTCAGTCAAGATTTGCCTACGTATGTAGTGGCGTGTTGGACTGGGAGTGGGATCAAGACCCCCTCCATTGAGACCCGTAATTCAACCAACGGATCACTGTATTCGAAATATCGCTGAGCGGGAGAAATTGTATCGGGTATGTTATGTGGTTGGCTGGGGCTTGAGCTTTACGCCACGCGACACCGGTTGGGGTAGAAAAGGCTCGCACGCAGCGGGAATCAAAGCAGCGGCTTAGGTAAGTGACCTGGACTAGGTCCTTTACCAAGTCGCGATTGTGAAATGTGGGACATCATTTCACTCTCGTGAATTCACGTGAAATATGGATTCAGGAGAGCAAAACAGAACGGAGGGAGCAAATGCGATGACAAGTCAGTGCTGGCATGTCACTTCAATACTTGATGACGACAATGTTTCGGTTTCCACTCATTTTTGACCGCACATTCCATCAACTTCAAGTGGCAACTTGCTGACCAGAGAGCGCGGCCGGAGCTCACGTCCGAACCTTGGGTCAGCTTCGATAACATGTGGCGGAGTCCCGCGCAAATGGCAATCTTGATTCATTCTAGTCCACGTTGCTGAAGATTCCTCCTAATCCTTTGAATTCATAGCGATAATGCGTTTTCAGGCCCGATAGCTGTTTGGACGCTTCCGGTGAACACTGGAGAGCTACGGCTGTGGGGCCAGGGCGTGACGTAAACCACGGCGGGTGGCTGCCACTTGGCACGATGTTGACTCGACAAAGTGCACCCTCGAAATCTTTTTCCCGTGAGAGATCTTTCCCTTCTAGAATTCAACCGATTAATCTTATGCTGGATTTTGTATGTTGTATTTATATTTTGGCCGGCGACCACCCAAGACTGGGAGCTTGAAGTTCGGCAGCACAAAGCAAAATGGCCAACGAAACGACCTACGGGCATCAAGACTCGCTCCCGCCGCTGCCGCTGCCCCCGCTGGAGCAGACGCTGGAAGCCTACGTCAAGAGCTGCGAGCCGCTGCTCACGCCTGCGGAGCTCGAACACACCAAGGCCGTTTGCCATGACTTTCTCAACGGCGTTGGTCCCAGCCTTCACGCCATCCTTGAGGAGCGTGCGGCCTCGGAGAAAAACTGGCTCGAGGAATGGTGGGAAACGTTTGCCTACATGAAGCCGCGCTACCCGAGCGCGATTAACATCAACTGGTACGGCGTGCTTCCGGGTAACTGGGGCCCGCGGGACATGAGCCAGTGCGAGTCGGCCGCCATCTTCACGGTCGCGCTGCTCAAGTACCGCACCGATATCCTTGCGTACGTGTTGTTCTGTTGTTGTCTATGTACTTTGTTTACTCTTGTAGGGAGAAGATTCCTGTCGAGAAAATGATGGGCAAACCGCTGTGCATGAACCAATACACGCGTCTCTTCAACTCGTGCGTGATTCCCGACGAGGACTGCGATGAGATCCGCGTGTACGATCACACGCAAAAACACATTGTTGTGCTTCGCAACAACTGCATTTGGGCCATGGATGTCATGGACGATAAGGGCAACACGCTGCCCCTTGCGGAGCTTGTGAAGTGAGTGAAACTCTACATATGCACTTCAACCTCACACAACAACTAGCCAATTCGAAGCCATTCGCGCGGAGGCCACGGGTCTCTTCGATCTCGAGCGGTACCCACCAGTAAGCGTTTTGACCTCCGAAAATCGCACGAATTGGGCCAAGGTATACCTCGCAGCTTGCACCATGAGCTCACACTCGCTAGGCCCGCAACTACTTGATCGAGCTGGACCCGTGCAACGCTGCATCCTTGGAGATCATTGAAAAGGCCATCTTGGTCATCGCACTCGACGAGTCATCTCCAGCCTCCAACGAAGATGTGAGCGGACTGGATCGAGCAGACATCTCACTTGTTGCGATAGATCGCGCGAAACTGCCTCCTTGGTGACGGCCGCAACCGCTGGTACGACAAGCCCGTGAACCTTGTCGTGCACGAGAACGGGCGCACGGGCATCAACGGGCAGCACGCTTGGGCAGATGCGCTCGTGGTCGTGCGCGTGTTTGACTACTGCATCAAGTACGTCAACGAGAACTTCAAGAGCAAGTTTTTGGAGCGGTCCAAGATCGTGGCGCCGGCCAACAAGCCGCGCCGGCTGCACTGGAAGATCGACAACAACGCGATGACGGCAATCGAGTGCGCGTCAGCGGCTGTGAGCAAGCTCATCCAGGCGAGCGACATCTCGACGATGCTCTTCCAGCACTACGGCCATGCGTTCCTGAAGCGCTACAAGCTCTCGCCCGACTTCTTCGTGCAGCAGGCCATCCAGCTCGCGTACTACAAGACTTTTGGCTTCATTCCCGCCGTGTACGAGACGGCCCACACGCGCCTCTTCTACCACGGCCGCACGGAGACAGTTCGGTCCCTCACGAACGAGTCTCTGGCCTTCTGCAAGACAATGACGACCTCCAAGGACGTACGTAGTCGCGTGTTTGGACCTCGGTGCTGAGGCTGCCCAATTGTAGAACTCCGAAAAGTGGGACGCCCTCCAGACCGCCATCCAGCGCCACGGCGAAATCATCAAGAACAGCCTCCTTGGCGAAGGCGTGGACCGCCACCTCATGGGCCTGCAGATCGTCTCGGAAATGTCGGGCATTTCGCCGCGCCCGTCCATCTTCTCGGACAAGGCGTACGAGCTCTCGAAGCGGTACCGCATCTCGACGTCAAACATCAGTGGCGGCGCGGGCGCGAGTCCCATTTGGGGAGGCTTTTCAGCCATGTACGACGACGGCTACGGTATCTGCTATGCGCTGCAACCGGACCGCATCAACTTCAGCATCACGTGCTACAACAATGAGGCGACGACGTCGGCGGCCGAGTTCAAGCGGGCACTCGAGGCCGCTCTCCTCGAAATGGTCGAGCTCTGCCTTAGCCGCAACGTCATCTACGTCGGCAAGTCAAACTTGTAGTGGCGTTAGGTTAAGCAGTCGCGCACGACGTAGTAATGAATGCTCTGTGATGCGTTGGCCACGGATAGGTACACCGAATGCAGACCCGGAGTCGACGCGTGCAGCCGAGACTGAACACTTGCGAGTCTAAAGCGATGAGATGAGCCTTGTAGGTGCAGCGCTGTGGAACGCACCGCTCGAGGTTGCATTCGACGACGTCGCTCTGGCACACTACGGCCACGCGCACGGGAGCCTCGGCGGCAGTGTACCGCGTGCGCTTTCCATCGTGCATGACTTGGATCGGTAACTCGCCAAGAATGGTGTATACCTCCCCAGCGCTGCTGCGGTCGACGAGGAGACTCCAGTTGGTCATTGGCTTGTGCTGGACCAAGTCGCTCCAAATCTACGCCCGGGCACGGTATCAAGCTCGACCAACAACGATCCGGCGCATACATCATAGACGTAGATGGGGGTTAAAGGCAGCAGCTTAGTCCACTGGAGGCGCGACTCACACACCCATGGAGTGCCGACGGCAACCACAGTTTCCATGGCCACGCCCGAGGTTGGCAAAACACTCAACTCGGAGAGTGGAATGACAGCGCGTTGTGTTGTTGATTTGGGTGCTTTTAGACCCGCTGTATCCGGTTCATACGGATGGATCCACAAGTTGCCAGGCACCATGGAGACACTGCTAAGGCAGATACGGGATGGCGCCGACGACGTGTACTTGGAAGCGATGGAGAAGGAGGGTCTCAAACACGTCTTCATGGAGATATTGGAGATGATTCGTGTTGAAGATGCTGCCAACCTCACGGAGCTGTCTCGCTGGACGAACGCCCTCGCCACTGGTAAGCGAACTTCTCGACACCACACTCACTACGCCTAGTGCTCCGGGGCCTTCCGCCAACGAAGCGCGGCATCTATCTCGGTGACGCCATCTCAATGCTGATGCGCAAATCGAGCGGCCACGAACCGCTGGATGTGGTCGTGCTCGATTTTCTCCTGGCTTTGCAATCAATCCTCACTACAACCTCTGAGGCGCCGACGGCAGTTCAGGACCACAAGAAGGTCTTGTACGCTCTATTGAGCGTTCTTGGGCGATCTCCTTTGCGCTACGTCAGTGCTGCTGGAGACTCGGTCTTCGCGACGATCTCAACGCTTCTTGAGGGGGGTCATTGTATTATTCCCATCGAACACCTCTTGGCAACGCACGCGTGGCGGCAATACGTCCGGACGTGGCGCCGCCTCGTTGCCCCTTGCACCAGCCACACTGGTGAGGAAGCGTCGGACGAAGACGACTCGAGTGAGGACGACGATGATGACGCAAGCGAGATCCAAGCTGAAGTCCGACGCGTCGCCGAGGCGCGGCTGTGGGCAGCGATCCCAGACCCCCTTGGCGTCAAGTACTTGGGACCCGACCTCATCGGCTCGGACCTGGGCATCGCCGTCGCTGCTTACTGGTTGTGCGTTTTCGAAGCACCCCTCTGGTCGACCCAACGCGCGGCGCTGGGGCCTAGGCTCCTCGACATCGTGTCCCCATATGCGCAACTGCTCCTGAACGAGCAAACGTCGGCTGTACGCGCACATTGGTCCACTCGCCACCCCTAACGGACCGCTAGCTCAAGGCCGCGGGAGTCAATATGCTGGCTGTCGCCGTGAATTCAAAGGCTGCGTGCGTTGAAGTGATCGCACCAGAGCAGTTCGACGATGTGCCAACCAAGGTCATTGGCATCGAGGCCTTGGCGCGCCGTACACCGATGCCAAACCATTGAGGCCTCCGACGCTTGCGTAGGTGAGTTCGGACGTCACGGGTACAAGGATTTGCTGCAGAACGTGCTCACGACAATGGTGATGGTTTCCGACGCCGCCACCCGCCAAGCAACGCTCCGAGTATGGCAGCAGATCGTGGATACAGTGGCCGTGCCTTCGCGCTTCCACGTGCTCAGCCACCTGAGTCTTCGATGCCCGTTTCCCAACGCCGCAGCTGTCGTCGTGGACCGCATTCGCAGCGAAGTTGCCCGGCATTGGAACGGTAAAAATGGTATGACGTAGCTTGGAGGCCATGTTCTATTAGATTACTACGCATTGAACGGCACGCAAGTAGTTGCTCTAGTAGCGCAGCTGCTCGCTCCCAGGGCAGACAGCGCCTTCGTCGAGCACACCGACATGTATATGAGCGGCTTGAGTCTTTACCGTTTTCTCCTCCTTCGCGACAAAGTACGCGTCATCGCTCCCCGTGGCTCGTATCACTCCATTCTTCATCCAGGACAATGCTACGGGCGTCCACTCGCACACAGGGCTTCCGTCAGCACTCCGGGGGCAGCTACGGCGCTTAAAGGACCTTGTCGCGACAGAAATCCAACTAGGACCGGTCGCTCACGCTCACTGCCCGCCCGAGAACAGCGCATCACCGCTCGTGACGTTGGAGATGGCGGCGTCAACGACACAAGAGGCAACAGGGCCGCCGCGCTACGACCTCTTCCGGCTCCAGCTCATGGAGGGCGGCTTCGACGCTGCCCTTGCTGCGGCCGTCAACCCACCGTGAGGTCTTGGCCCCACAACGCGTCGTCGTCCAGAACATTGACAATGTCATCGATGTCGCTCTCGTCCATCGACTCTAGCATGCGCTTCCCACGGGAAATGAGAGGAGACGCCAGCGGCTCGAGTGTGTGCCGCGTCGGTGTGGCCGGGGAATTGGAGCGCGTTGAAGAGCTACTTGTCGGCCGCGCGAGTGGCGCCAGGTTGTGTGCTGGGGAGCCGCGGCGGTGGGGCGTCGGACTCTAGATAGCCAGGTGAGCTTGCCGCAAGACGAACGGGCATACGGCAAACACGAGGCGACCGACGAGTGTGCGTACTTGCTCGTCCAAGCCCGGTGGGAGCTGAAATACATGGAGTTGGCGGTGCACCTGTCGGTCAAAATGAGTCACCAGGTCTCCCATAGTAGCGACGTACAATGTCCCGCACGACGTGACAGCCCGCAGCCCGGAACACGTTGCTGAAGTCACGGGCGATCGCTGCGGCCCTCTGGCTGCGCTTCTTTAGCAAGCGCTGAGTGCCGTTAACGTCGAGTGTGGGCGCGACAAGCTGGTGCACGAAGGCGTCGAGGTGCGCGCTGCTGTAGCTCACCAAGTCCTCGGCGTGCAATGGAATCGTCGTAAAAGTCGCTTGAAAGAGCAGCTCATATATGGAGCTCGTCATCGCCACGGGCGCGAGGACCTGCTCTTGGATACGCGCCTTCATATCCAAGAATAGGTGCAGCTCCTTGTCCAGATATGCCTTGGCGAGGACCACGGGTGTCTCCGTTCGAGGCGAAAAGACGGCGTCATAGGCCACCGTGTCCTGTGTCGACGGGCGCGCTGTAGCCTGCAGCTGCCGGAGGACGGTCGCCGGGCGACCGTTGTGCGTCATACCAAGCAAAGTCTGCAGCAAGTCGAACATGCTGCGAGCCAGACCCTCGGGTACGCTCCACGCGATGACGTGGTCGACGTTCAGGGGCACAAGATCCTGCGCGTGCACGATGCCGCGGGCCTTGAGCGTCTTAAACGTGGTCTCGAGCGCTTGCGTCACGAGCTGTTCGCGCCGAACCTAGGCCAAGCAAGCTCAGCCGACCGCGCCGAGGTTTGGCACCTTCAGTAGCCCTGACGGCATCTGCAGGTATGCGACAAACGCCGGGTTCAACCGATCGCCAGTCCACCATGGATCCACGGGAGGCAGCGTGTCGCCGCCGTCGATCATCGGTGGCACGAAGGACCGGACGCCGGCAACAAACAAAAACTTGGCGATGGGCTCTTTGGCTTTCGCAGGCAACGACGCGAGGACGTATTGTTGCGCCTCCGTCTCCACAGACACGCCTCGGTCGTTCGTCGCCTCACGAGCGGGGGCCGCGGCAATTGGCTTCTTGGACCACAGTGTGTGAATGGGGCGTCTCTTGGGCGGCTCAGCGGCCCGCACGGCGCGCTCCGATCTGAAGGGGTTGAGCATGAGCGGCGCACGACCGCGCAACTCCCGAAGCAGCAGCTTGAAGCTGCCGATGGACTTGCCCTGAGCCTCGAGGCCGCGCCTATGCAAGAGTCTTTGTGAGGCCGCGGAAGACAAGGCGCGGCGCACAGCCCAGCAATCACTTCTGGAAGCGAGTAGCCCTCAGCCATAGCGGCGCGAATGAGCTTGGCCGAGTACTTGTCCGGCAAGTCGATCGACTCGGGGGCGAGTCGGCCCAACTGGATCTCCTCTGGAGACGCCTCAGGCGAGAAGATGCTCGTGGGCGCCACAGGCTTGGGGGGCGATGGCTGCCGGCCGGGGGACCCCGGAGACAACGAGTCCAGGGGAGAGGGCGAGTCTTCGGTCGGTGGGGAGCCGTGGGCCGAGTACGAGCCGTGGGTCGAGGATGAGCCGAGGGTCGAGGACGTCCCGAGCGCCTGACATGATGTCCGCAGCGGCGACAGCGGGTGGTGCGGGCGCTCGGGTGAGTGCGTGCGGCGCGTGGGCGACGAGCTCGAGGCGTAGGCCGACGCCGTCCGCTCTTGGCGCTGAAGCACCGGCGACTCCATCGCTCGCGACACGTGCCACGCCTACGCGGTTGGTCCCAGTGGTGGGTCTCATGAGTCGCTCGTACTTGAATCGCTCGCTCTTCCAAGGCCCGCTTCTCCGTCACGAAAGTCTTCACGAACGTCGTGGCGTTCTCCTCTTCGTCACGTCGCTCGTGCAAGAAACGTCGGTAGTCATTGTCCACAGCGCGGAGAAAGGCCCATAGGTCCCCAGAAGCGATGTACTGCGCTGCAAGGGCGCGAACGGGCTCGCTCAGCGACGCCTCGATGCGCAGTCGGCGCAGCGCACGCCGGCCTTCGAGGCCGCGATACACGCGCTGGATGTTCGTTGCGCTTTTCTATTCGAAAGAGGTTTAGTATCTTCATAGGACCCAGTCTTACGTGGCGGAGGCGCACGTCCATCGCCGCCCTGTGCGCTTGACGGCGGGTGGCAACGGCGGTTTGAGCCTGGATGACGCGCCACCAGCACTGCAGCACTACTAATGCGGCCGAACGGCGCCCGGCCTTCCGAGATACCACCAGGCGATGCGTGCTCTGCCGCGCGACAAATCCGCGGGCAAGCCGCTGGAGGTGGACGGCGGCTTGACCGCGATGGGTCGCCCACCACTCGCTCCGCATGGCTTCCACCTTCGCAGCAGCTCGTAGCCGCCGGAAGAGGCTTTGCAGCCGAACCGCGGCACCCATCTCGGCGCAGCACCAGAACGTCACGAGGTCGTGGGTCAGGCGCACGCGCTCGAGGCGACCGCGCACGATGCATTGAATGCGCGTCATGGCATACATCTGAACGAATGTCTTGCAGGTCTAGGGATAGAATAGGCGCGACTGCTTCGACCGCAAAGTACCGAGAGGTTAAAGCGGGTCTTGGTGATCGCGGCTAACACTAGCTCTAGCAGACGAGCCAAATGGGGCTCTAGCGCCTGGAGGGCGACGGGTGTCGGACCAGGTTCCCCGGGTGGCACTTGAAGGCTCGTCACGTTCAGGTCTGCGTACCGCGAGATCATGTGCTGAGTCGAGTGCATTGCATCGCGCTTCTGTTTGATCCCGAGAGTGTCAGACGCAGAGCTATTCGAGCACTGTGAACAGTCGGAACAGCAAGATAGTTCTACAGGGAGGCAAGCAACTCCTTGCGCCGCGTGAGCTCGGCAAGATCTGTCGTGATGCAGCGCTTGTGGGCTACGGCAAGCTCGATAGTCGCCGCCATTTCCTGTATGGCGTCGAGGAGAGAAAGGCGGTAGAGCCGCATGAGTCGGTAGAGCCGTGTGCCCGGCACGTTCCTGTGTTCAAATATGAGCTGTGCTTCGTCATGCAGCGAACTCGTATTCTTTCTTGAGTCGCATGACGACACCAGGTGCGAGCTCGAAGTCTTCGAACGCATCGTCGGCATGTTCGATGCGCTCCATAACTCGCTTCATGCGCATACCGCAGGTGCACGGCCGGCCGATCTGGCACCCGCAGTGCTGCATCCCACCGCCATCCCGAGGCTCGACCATATTGGTTAAAAATAGGTCTCTCACTAACAAAGGCCAAAGCGTTGCGACTCCGAAACCTTTGTGGCTGGGAGCAGCCTCTAGCCGAGTCGTCAATGAGCTGCGAGGGAAGGCGCTTAGAGGTTACCTCTAGCGCTGCAGAGAGAACCCACACGATAACATTGGTTGCTTTGTCGTGGATACAGCGGAATGGAGGCACCAGCTTCCTCCACGTCTTCTTGTAGATACGGAGATCAGTGGCTGGTTAAATCGTGAATATGTACACTCTTTAGCGACGTACAGCATGAATGGCGCCTTGGTGCAGGGTGCGGCTGCGTGTATCCTCCACAGGGCTTTTTGAGATGGCACGGCGACAGATAACGTGCACAGTGTCAACGTGGATCGAGTAGCCTCACCCGTCCGCCGTGAGAAGTCTACTGAGCTCGAGCCGTGGGTCGAATCTGAGCAGATTCATGGCCTTTTTCTTCGTCGATGGCATTTCGCGATTGTGCACCGTCATGAGCCAAAGTCTCGCAACCGGCATCACCATTTGCCTCGTCGGCACGACTGTGTCCAATTTGGTACGTCAGCCGCGCCCCGTCATGCCCTTGGAGCGGAAACAGGGGCTGAACATACAAAAATTTTCCTTCCTGCACCAGCACCAGCAACCCGAGGCCGCGCGCAAGCCGTATCACATGCAGTGGCGGTGGTGGCTGGGCTTTGCCTGCGTCGGCCTTGGGTCCGCCGCCGACTTTGCCGCTCTGACGTTTGCTGCTCAGGTACGGAAGTCTGTATAACGTGGCTGACGTTAGCTCTGACGTGTAGAGCGTGATCATGCCCATTGGCAGCTTCACGCTGGTGGCCAACCTCGTGTTTGCACATGCCTGGCTCAAGGAGCCCATTACCCGGTATGACTTGATGGGCACTGGCCTCATCATTCTCGGGGCGACAATGGTTGCCGTGTTTGGCGCCCACGATAGCCCAGACTATTCGCTTGACGAGCTTCTTCAGCTTTATGCTCGGTGGGGAATGGTCGTCTACGGAGTAGTGATACTCGGAATCATTGGCGTCTTGTACGCTACCCTTTGCAGCAACGACGTATTCTACTCTAGGCCAGTCGCATCTTGCTCTTGCGGAGCGAGCGCATCTTTAAGTATTGCGGACGGGTCTCGGCAAAGTACGCTGTCTATCAGAAGCTTCATCCGCTTTCATACGCCGGGCTTGCAGGTTCGCCAAGTCCCTGAACAGAAGTGGTGCGAGGCGTCGATGCAGGCGTCGTAGGCGCGCAGTCCGTCATGTTCGCCAAGAGCACGGGCGAGCTCATCAAGTTGTCGCTCAAGGGCCACAACCAGTTCAACCGCTTCCTGAGCTATGTCATTGTTGTCTGCCTCGTAACGACCATCTGTGTACAGGTTCGTCCTTGGGCTTGCACGACAGCAGTGTTCATGACTTAGTAGACGCACGTCCTCGCGCTCGGGCTCAAGCAGTTTGACGCGCTGTACATCGTTCCCGTCTTCACGGTACTGTACCCCGCCTCCATTGGTTTGTAGCTGATGATCTGCAGTGCTTTTTCCTATCGTTTTCAGTGGTCGGGGGCGCCGTGTACTTTGACGAGCTGAACGGCTTCACGCTCCTTCAGTGGATTTGCTTTCCCCTTGGCGTCGCCACAACGGTGGCCGGAGTAGTGGCGCTTTCAAGGCGCGAAATGATGCCAAGTGTACGTCTCCATCCAGTCCTCGTCTGGCGTGAATGCTGCCCACAGCCCACGACCGCCACCGAAAGTCAAAGTTACGACGCGGTACAAAGTCCTCATTCAAGCACCAAGAAGCCATTGGACGAGGACGCAACGACTGCCGTGTAATGAAGGCACTGAAGACGGCCGACGGCACGCTGGTGAGGCTTTGATCTCACGGTTCTGGCTTTGTTCATCGCTCGTGCAAGTACGCGCAAGCTTCAACAAGTAGCCAGTACCAACACTCCTCCTCATCCTCTGGGAGATCCCGGCCGTGCGATAATGCGATACTTGTACAAAGAATGGCCAGTCTCGTGTCGGCAGGGTCGTCTCACCTCGATCACCAGCGCTCGCGTGTCTCGCCAGCGAACCAACCCTCCCGCACTGGCCTCCTCCAGGGCTCTCGGCGGCCCGCCGACACGCATCGCTTCCCATAGGATTCCCTCTGCCCGAGGCCTCTCGGCAGCCATCGGCCACTCGCGGGCCGCGGATGACGAACGGGGTGGGGACGCGTTACTCGGCGTTACGCGACGGCAGCTATTAAAAATACGCAACCACTGGTCCTGATACAAAGTCCAAGAGAATGGACCACCGCAGAGGCAGCGCAATTAAAATCCCGCTTCTCCCGGCTTCGCCGGGCGCGCCAAATGGAAATTTCGGCGATAAATTGCGTCCCGTGCGACGTGCGATTGGCTGAAATGCTTATGATAAGCGCCACCGCCAAGGGGCTAATCACACGCCACCGTAAAACAGACTGGAACCGAGTATACGATATTATTGCCAACCGGATCCGACTCTTGTGGGTTTCGGCATAGTAGAAACAGCATCTTAGCTGCCCGTCGAGGACGACCGAGGTACACGGCCTCGGCAAGCAAGCACCGAGCCCACCGACGCGTAGATGCCGGACCATGACAACGACAACATGTCCAACCTCTTCATCGGTATCGGTATCTGCTTGCTTGGTTCTACCGTCTCCAACTTGGTACGGAATTGAGAGCGCTCCGAGATGCTATTGTGGACGAGTAGGGCTTGAATATGCAGAAGTACTCGTTCATCATGCAAGCCCATTTGCCCGATCACGAGCGGAAACCGTACAACACGCAGTGGCGCTGGTGGCTGGGCTTCTTTGGTGTCGGTCTTGGTTCCGTTGCTGACTTTGCAGCGCTGACCTTCGCGGCGCAGGTACATAGCCCATGCTATGAACGAGTATGGAGCTTACATGCGTGCTCGTAGAGTATCATTATGCCTGTTGGCGCTTTTACACTCGTCTGCAACATTGTCTTCGCGCATTTTTGGCTCAAGGAAAAGCTCACGCGCAACGACCTCTGGGGCACATTGTGGATCTGCGTCGGCGCCGTCATGGTCACTGTCTTCGGCGCCCACGAGAATACAAGCTACACGCTGCACGAGCTCCTGCATCTGTACTACCGCTGGGACATGCTCATCTACCTCGTTTGCATCATCGGCGTCCTATTCTTTCTATATTCGATGCTTAAGAATGCCGAACGCGTGCTTAAAAAGAAGGGCGCCCTCTCGACCGAGTACAAAGCCGTTCTCAAGACGCACCCCCTGGCCTACGCTGGGCTCGCAGGTATGCGGCTACGCACGTGCTGAAGGTACTCAATGCCCGCAGGTGTCTTTGGTGCCCAGTCGGTCATGTTTGCCAAGAGCACAGGCGAGCTCATCAAGCAATCTGCTCACGGTGACAACCAATTCAACAAGGGGCTCACCTACGTCATCCTCATCGGCTTGGTGCTTACCATCTCAATGCAGGTTCGCATCCCACTCTCATGTGGCTGCTTATAACGTCATAGACCCACTTGCTCTCGCTCGGACTAAAGTACTTCGATGCGCTCTTCATCGTCCCCGTGTTCCAGTGCTTCTTCATCACCTTTTCAGTCCTGGGCGGCGCCATCTACTTCAAGGAGTTCAAGGACTACACTGTCACGCAGTACATTTGCTTCCCCATCGGCGTGTTGATCACCATATACGGCGTGTGGGTGCTCTCTTCCCGCGAAATGCAGCACGATGTACGGATGCGACTGCGCCCCGAGTCTCACGCGGCTATGCATAGGCTGGCGCACCTCCCGTTCCGCCTGCGCCGCCGTCCACGGCTGACAGCATCTACAACGATCAGCTCAATGCGCCGGTGTCCGGGGCTCCGCTCGTGCGCCGCAACTCAAGCAGCTTCCGTGTGCTGGACCCTGAGTTCTGCCCCGTAACAAACTCCGCGCAACTGCTCGAGCGGTCATCGTCAATCGGCGCTACTTTCTACGCAACCCAGAGCGTCCTCGTACGAGCTTGATTCCCTAGTGTGGAGCTCATCTCGGCGCGTAGATGTCTAGCCGGTCGAACACAGACTTCCAGGCTGTCACGGACGAGGCCATGGACCGAGAGATGGTCTCGATGCAGCCGCGCGTATCCGACCCACCGCACGCCAACGCCATTTAGAGCCCGATGGCGAGCTGCTAGGTTAGATTGCGCTACTTATTTGCTCCGAGACCCTACATAATAATACCCCTGTACAACTGATCGAATGAGCGGCGGTGGATCTTCTGGGGGCGCCGACTACGACGACGATTTTGAGGAAGCCCTTGGCGACGACGTCGAAGACGAGTACGCGGACTACTTTGAGGACGAGTATGCGGGCGACATCTTCGACGCGGAGAGCAATTCCAGCGATGAGACGTCACCTACAGGGACGGTACCCGTCATTCACTACGACAAAGTGCCGCCGCTAGATCAACTGCATCAAACCAGCGACGACGCACCAGTGAGCGCCAGTCCTGAGAGCGAGGAGATTGGTTTATGCATTCGCTCCTCACCCAGAGGTGAGCCTTCCGATGGGCTGTTGAGGCTTTCTGGCGGCGACGGCCGCAAGGCTGCAGGCGCTGCGGATGAAACCACATCTGTCAGGCTACGTCTCTTTCTCCAGGCCAAGCTCGGCCGACTGCGAAAGCCCATGGCCCCACCGCTGCCGTTGCTGCGTGTGCCCCGGGGTCTTTTCCGGCGCCTTGAATCTCCTCGCAGTGAAAGTTCGCCACCCGTGGCCCCCCAGCGACGGGTGCCCCGGGTACTCGTGGACAAGATCAAGATCCAAACGCTCTTGATGTCGATGGCGCAAGAGGTCTCGTCAGCCCCTCGGCCGCAGCTTGCGCCGCGCTCCGTCTTCACGTTTGCGGCGTACCACACGAGCCGACTGCAAGACCAGGCGTGGACCGCACAGCTGGAGTCGCTCTACGACCGACAACCCGATCCACTCGCCATCGCTGCCGCAACCATGGCTCAAATGCGTACCGCGTACCGGTGCGAACGCAGATGATGAAGTCGTTTAAGGTTACGCGCGGCTATGACTCGCTTTCTATCAGCGTCTGCAGTCGTTGCCGCTGACTCGCGAGCATGAAGTTGAAATCGTATTTGGACTGATCGGTCGGGTGCAGCAGGTGCTCAGCGCTGCCGCCAAAGAACGTCGGGATCACCTTGGCAGGCATGACCTGGAGCAGGTCGGTGCTTGGCTGGTCCATGAAGAGGGCCTTTTCTCGAAGCCGCGCAGGCAGAAGCGGCGAAATGATCTTGGTAAGGGTCTTGACTAAGAGTGTGAGAGGGCCAACGCAAATGTGGTCGATGCGATCGGGGTAGTTTCCTTGGCAGACTTCGATCATGGCCTTGGTGAGGCGCACATCCACCTCGCGGTACCCAACGTTGGCGCAGTCGCTCACAAGCGTGAACGTCGAGACACCTGGCGGCATGAGCTCCCGAATACCGAGCTCGAGCATGAACACATGCGTGCGGATCTCGAGGTCCTTGTCCATGGTCGTCCAGTCCTTCTTCTTCGGCCGGAGCCAAAGAATGGGGCGGCGTTTGTTGTCGTACCCGAACCAGTACATGGACCCGGACGCGAGTTGCGGGGCGACCTCGGCTGGGGTGATGGACGATGCACGGTACTCGATGCGCCAAGCGAGCACACGGTTGAGCTTCTCCACAGCGTACTCGATGGTCCGGTTTGGCACGTTTAGCACGCTCAGCAAATATTCATCACTGAGGAGAAACTGCGCATCGTCTGTGGCGTTGAGCATCTTGCGGAAGGCGTCGACGCGGGCCGCGTCCTCGTCCGACATCCCTGCGCAGTCAGTGTTCTTACGACTGGAGGCTGGCGACGGAGAAGGGGACTCGCATATCGTTGATGCCTCAGAGTTCAGTGAAGTACTTCGCACTGAGGTGCAAGCCTTCGAGGCTGACACGGTTTGAATGTCCACCGAGAGACTGGGGTGGAGGGAAGACCTTGGCGAAGGCAGCGGCGTCACCAATGGCGTGATTGCCTCCTGCGGGTTTCCTCCCTTGAGGTCCAAGGATTTCTTTCGTGGTATGTGCAGTCGACGCGGGCATGGCGCGTACTGGGCCGGCGAGGTCACGACTTCAACTGCACGGAGGTCGTGAAGGTAGACCTTGCCGAGGAAGCTCCAAAGAACTAACACAATCTTCTGCACGAAGGTAACCTCGGCGAGACTGTCGAGGAAGAGGATGACGAGGAAAGACATGGCGAGCCACTGCATGCCCTCCTGTGGCCTGGCATAACTGTTGGCCATGGCCTTGCGCACTGCGCCGTCGCCGATAGCAAACAGCCGAATCTCCCTCCGAATCTGATCAAATCCCTTTTCAGCCAATCCGCGCGTAGTTTCGCCTAAGCCGCGCTCCCATTGGTCCAATCCACAGCGTGTCTAAAACACGCTGAATGTGTGTTTTAAACCACGTGGACAATCCCCATACAACTTGCCATATATAAAAATCAGGGACAAACAATTTTTCGATATGGGAGTTTGTACTACGGCTTAATCGTATCTGAATTGTATTATGCTGGCCTTCGTAATCAAATGAATAAAATTCCACCGCCACCCGCCGCGATGATGCAGGAGGGTGCGCAACATTACGTGGCCGTGCGGGAGGAGACGAAGGAAGGATGTGTGGGGCCGCGAGGCCGCGCCCGGGGCGTTCGTCCTTGGACGTCTTCTGTCGTCGAGGAAGGTGCCAGAATCTATGGAAGGGCGCCATGGAGTGGTAGATTCAGCGAGAAATCAACCTTCAACGATGCATGGGCTTCCCATGGGCACCGATAGATGCTGGAGACGGCTACTCCGATTGTTCTGAGGCAGCCTCTGCCACCACCATGTTTCAAGCACCATCATTCGTGCCACAGCGTGCCATGTTAAGTTAAAGGGGTTGCGCGTGTGAAACAACGGAGGACTCGGCCACGACCTTCTTGGGCAAGTGCTTCATTCGCTCCTGCTGCGCTGAGAGCATGTAGTCGAAGTCGAAGACATCGGCGTGCCCGTCCGGGTTGAGCTTATGCGTCGCCTTCCCTCCCATGAAAGTGGGAATGTACTCGGGTGGCATGAACTCCTCAAGCTCCTTCCCTGGCGACTTCATAAACTTGGCCTTCTCCCGCAGCCGCGCGGGCAGGAGCGGCGCTAGCATGCGCGTGAGCGTCTTCACTAGCGTCGTGAGCGGTCCGATGCAGATGGCTCCAATGCGATCCGGGTAGTTGCCGGAGCAGACCTCCATGAGCCCCTTCATGAGGCGGATGTCCACTTCGCGGTAGCCAACGTTGGCGCAGTCCGTCACGAACGTAAACGTCGTGCAGCCAGGAGGCATCATGTACTTGACGCCAAGCTCGATCATGAAGACGTGAGCACGGATCTCAACGGCGGCGTCCATCTTGCTCCAATCCTTCCGCTTCGGCCGCGCCCAGAAGATCGGGCGATTGTTGTAGTCATAACCGTACCAGTACATGGAGCAGCCGGCAAACTGGCCCACGACGTCAGCCGCCACGATGCCCGGCGCGCCGTACTCCTGCCGCCACGCGATGCAGCGTTGGAGCTTTTCCGCTGCATAGTTCATCGTGCGGTTCTTGACGTTCAGGACACTGAAGAGGTACTCGTCCGTGAAGAGGAATGCGCTGTCCTCATCGAACGACAGCATTTGCTTGAACGCATCGAGCCGCGCCCGGTCCTCGGCGCTCAGCGCCACGAGCGTCGTGGCGGCCACCGGCTTGGCGTCGGCGTTGCTTGGGAACCGGTGGCGCAGGGTGGCGGTGGACCCGCTGCGGTGGCGTGGGTCGCCCTCGGCTGCCGCCGGCTGCAGCGTTTCCACGGGCGCGGAGAAGCTGCTGCGCTTGGGCCGCGGCAGCTGCGTGTACTGGCCGATCGTGGGCACCGTCGTCGGTAGCACAGCGTGGGGGTCGTGGAGATAGAGCTTACCGAGCCACGAGAGCGCGACGAAGACCACCTTGTACGCAAAACTCATCTCTTGGAGGCTGTCGAAGAGTAGGAGTGCGGCCATCGAGACGCACAGCCATTGCAAACCCTGGTGGCGCACGTCCATGGCGGCGCGAAGGTCCGTGCGGTACTTCTCTTCCTGGCACTGCAGGTCCATGATTGTTTCCTCGGCCGTCGGTGCGATTGAGCGCGTCACGTCCGGCGATAGCACGTACCGCGTCCGCGCGTTCTCGAACGAAATGGTTTCCGAGTCCATGGGCGAAAAGTAGCCGCGCGCAAGTAGCTGGTTGCCGAGCACAAGCGCGGCTTGCTCGTTGAGCAGCCCGACGCTCATGAGGCACGTGACCGCGTCGTTGCCGTAAAAGCACTCCTTGAGAGTGAGTTCCTTGGCCGCGTCGAACGAGGAAAAGTCGAGATCGAGGTCGACGGCCGACATGGACATGCTTTCGTTCGGACGCGGGTCCTCGACGACATAGAAGATCTCGATCTCGATGAGCATGCTGACAAAGAGGTTGTGCAGCTCCGGGCAGTAGTAGCCGTTCGTTTGGTTGACGTTGTTGGCCTCATCTTCGTCGTCCGAGCTGCCGTCGTCCTGCCGCTGGTAGTGGAATTGCCGGTGCAAGTTGTACTGCGTGCGGGAGACGGTCTCAAAGAGGCAGTCGTCGTCGAGCAGTGTATACTGCGACACCATGTGCTTGAGATAGCCTTCGTTTAGCAGTGTGTTGCCAAGAACGAGCGCTTCCGTGCGCGAATTGCAGCCGACATGCTTCTGAAGAATGTCGAGAACATCCTTTCCCCGGAGAAAGAGACTGCCACGTTGTGCCTGTAGGTCGTGCACGAGGCGCCGGGCGGCATTGATGCGCTTGCGGTCAATGCCCGAGTTGGGTTCGATGTCCACCGCCGGCTCGGCCGCCACGCGCGTAGTCTTCTTCAGGTTGAGGATCGTGGTTTGGATGGAGGAGATCCAGTTTTGCTTGTCCTGGGATGTGCGCGCATCAAGAATCCACTCCTTCGTAGCCTTCGTCTCGGGATCGACCTCAACGACACGAAAGCAGTGCAAGTGCTCGGACGAAACGACAACGACTTCGCACGTGGCGCCGATGAGATCGACGGACTCGAGCGTCGCTTTGGCGAGGTCTTCGTAGAAGAGCAGCGAGTCCGTGCCCAGGTCCATGATGCGTGTGATCCATTGGTATTCGGACGCGCGGAGGAGCACCTTGCCGCGCATGTGACCGCAAATGCAATTATCCCGAGCCAGCTGCGCCGGGATAAACCCACGCGTGAGAAATGCAAATCACACACATGGAGCAAGCTCGACACGACGCTACAAAATTTGGCCAACTGCAACAACGGCGTGGACGGCGCGGTGTGTCCAGGCTACAGTACTGCCGATGAGGCCCCCGCGCACTTCGACCAACACAATTGACCCCCGTGCGCTGCTATCGACAAGAGCCCGCGCAGGTGTCGATCGCGCTCGTCGAAGGCCTCGTGCGTGTGCGTGTGCTTGCAAATGTTGCCGCCTGATACGTTGCAATCACACCTGCAGCCCAACACGTTGTACCGCATTACGACCAGCTGACTGTCATCGACATTTCCGAAGTAGGTGCCAATATGCAGTCTTAGTCCCTTCGCAGTTTGGATTAACGGCCCTTGCGTCGTGCAAGCGCGAGGTCGACGCTTCGCACCAGCGCACAAACTTCGCCTCAGGCTGTTGCTCACGACCTCGTCTACGATTTCCCACACGGCAGAAACACACCGACAATTCACACCCAGCATTTGTCACGACCCCTGCCGTGACAAATGGCTCAACCGGATCCGCATACGTCGGGGGCGTCCGTGGCAGTTTCGCGAGATCGTCACTCCGTCGGTCGGCGCGCACAAGCCAGCATGATAGGCGCGGCGGGGTACGGGCGAGCCTCGCGCGACACGGCACGCAAGCTGATAGGAGCGGAGGCTGCAACGTGTGCAATCGTCGGGCCCTTGATGCTGGCCCTTCGATGCGTACGGGACCGTGAGAATTGTGCAGAATCTGATATAAACTGATTTAAATGTCTTCCATGTCCACTTGGTCGGGGAACGGGCCGAGCGGACCCTCGTCGTCGTCGTCAGGGCCCATGGCCACCTCGCCGTCGCTGTCGCTGTCGCTGTTGTCGCTCCCACTGTACGCGCTGCCTGATAGCTCGTCGTAGTCTTCGTCTGTCTCCGAGTCTTCTTCCATGACGAAGTCCGAGTCTTCCTCGTCCGAGTCGTCCTCGGTCTTGACCGTGGCGCCCGACCCGCCCGTGCTTTCGGAGCGCTCGTCGCTGGCCTTGAGGAGGCTGAAGTTGTTGACAAACTCCGTGATGCTAGGAATTTCTTCCTTCTCAACCATGGAGAACTCGACGTTGGGGGCGTCGGCGACCTCAACGACCAGGTCAAACGTGCGCAAGTGCATGGCAGTCTCGCGGCCCGGAGCGATTGAGCTCACTTCTTTTCGGCTCAGGAAGAGCGGTGGGTTCAGGAAGCAGAGGCTACAATATGACGTTGTGAGACGAATCAACATTGCGACGATGGCACCCTTCGGGCAGGAAATAGAGAAGACCGCTCGTCGTCTTGCGGTAGCACTTGACGAACGAGCCACCGTGCGTGCTCACGTAGCGGACATTCTGGCGGCCGGTGCCTGGTTTGATCATCGCCGCGCGAGTCACAAGCTTGTCCAGGAACATCTCGACGGCCTCGTGCAGCTGCTTATCTTCAAGCAGCGGGTCCTCTTGCAGAGACTCGAGGTGGAAGACAATGTTTTCGTCTGGGATCATGGCGCTTGTAGCGCAAACCTCGAAGGCGATGTATTTGAGCGTCGTCTTGCGGTGTGCCACAGGGTTCTCTAGCCGCAAGACGAACTCGTACGACACGACCGCGGCCGTCTTTTTCTTCACCGGGTCCTACGCGCCGCATGAGAGGTGACCCATGTGCTAAGGCTTACGTCGCGGGGGAGCTTGAGCATTGCATCCACGTTGTCGTACGGCGTGGTGACTGTGAAATCCTTGCCCTTGATTGTGAGATTGGTCTCGCCGAAGTCGATCTCGAGCTTGCCCTTGGGCATGATGCACGGTGTCTTGATAATTGTCATGAGAAGATTCTCGTCGGGTGCCCCGCCCATGGCCGCAGCCTTCTCGTGTTCCGCCTGATGCAACTTGGCGACGACCAGCGCCTCCTCGAGGAACTGCACCGTCTGTCGCCACGTGGCCACGTCGTCGCCCTCGACCTTTAGTACATCAGCCACGGCAACGCAAAGCGCCGTTCCATCGCGCTTCTCGACGACACTGTGCAGGCTCTCGTCGCTCATCGGCGTCTCACTTGGTGGTCGTCGTGCGAAGTGGTTTGGAACGACAGCGCGGTTCCGGATGTTTATCCGAAAAACGGTAAAATCTCCCTTTTCAATAAACGGGTTTAATTGCCTCCGATGAGTAAAACCTTCAATTTGGCTAAACGATGTAAATCAGACCAAAGACAATTGGTGACTGCGCCCCGAGGGCTATACGATAACAGCGACGCCAGCGCATATTTCAAACGCCAGTAGCTCCTGGGCGCTAATATAATATCCCCATTCGACTGAAATTCTTACCGACCCCAACAAATGAGGTGTATGAGTTGTACCATAAAACGTAATAAGTGTATGCGTTTTTTAATCGACAAGCAGTGCAACTAGGTTAAAAGCAATGTTCGTGCGCAACGTCAAGGCCGCGCGGTTCGCTGCGCCGTCAGTCTTTGGTCGCTGGAAGAGCTCATGGACCTTCTCGTCTGGCTTGGCCTCACTTCCTCACCCCAAGAAGAAGCGTGGTGAGGACGCAGCGTTTGTGACGTCCACGGCGGTCGGTGTTGCCGACGGCGTCGGAGGTTGGGCGACGAAAGGTTCCTTGGCAGGATTCTCTGCACCATGATTCACGCAAATGGTAGGCATTGACTCGGGAGCCTACTCTCGCGCGCTCATGGAAGCTTGCGAAGCCTCGACGATTGAAAGCCCGGTGGCGCGCCTGAACGAAGCCTATGAAGCAGCCAACGTAAGTGCTTCGAGATTCAACGGTAGGTCTTGACAAGCGGTGTTGGTAGGTCCCTGGCAGCTCCACAGCTTGTCTTGTACATTTGAAGGGTACGCACAACTGGAAAAACAAAAGGTAGACGAACACGACCAGACGCATCGATCACGGCGGCCAATCTCGGCGATTCGGGCTTTCTCCACTGCCGCCAAGAAGGCAACAAGTGGACCTTGCTCTACGAGTCCCCACCGCAATGCCACTACTTCAACTGTCCTCTGCAACTCGGTCTGGACAGCCGGGATCAGGTACCTCTTCTTTGCTTTGAAAATCACGAAGATCAGCCCGCCTTCGCTAGCCCAAGCACGCCAATGTCACCAAGCACGACGTGAGCCCCAACGATCTGGTCCTCGTCGCAACCGACGGCGTGTGCGCACTGCTAGCTCGTGCTAGCTCACAACACGAGTCGCTCACGTTGACTTAGCTTTGACAATCTCTTTACGGAAGAGCTGCTGCAGTTGCTCGATCAGATCTCGGCGGTGCATGCACCGACCCCCGACAATGTGCGTCCAAGGCATTGAGACATCGTTCACCAACCAGGCGTAGATGCAAATCTATGCCCAGATCATTGCCGAGATCACGCAGAAGGTTGCGGCCTCCGACACGCGTATGACGCCTTTCGCGGTATCGGCGCGCCACGCCGGGTTTGTTGCCTCGTCCCATCGCAGCAGCTTATGCAATTGCGTAGGTACAAGTCCACCACGGGTGGCAAAATGGACGATATTACCGTCGTTACGGCCTTGGTCGCGGCAAACTAGAAATCCAAGAACGGATCTGGCCCCTAAATCGTCATCGCAAGCACCAACAGTATGGCACCCGTGGGGAAGACCGCCGCTCGCACCGACAGCGACGGGGTCGTAGGTCGGGGCACACTTCCGATTGGAATCGGGCTGACCGCACTTCCAGCCGGGGGTGAGGCGGTGCCGGGCGCAGGAGTCGGAAAGCACTTGGCAGCAATGGCCTTTACGAACGCAGGCATCGTGTAGGCTGTTCCTTGAATGGTCAAGGTGCAGTTGGGCAGTGCAGCGCTCTCAAGGTTCGTCAATGTCGACGTGCATGAAGGATCGGAGCAAAGCACTGGCAGCTGCGCTGCAGTTGGGAGTGCGCTTGGTGGTGTGAACGTGTAGTTGCTAGCAGTGCTGCACTTAGTGATGTTAGTGAAAAATGGAAGCAATGTTGGAGCGAGCCCAACGTAGCTGCAGGCGTTCGTGCCAGTTGCCTCCAAGAGCGCCAAGCTGGCAGGATTGGAGTTGGGTGCCGTCAAGGCCCCTTGTGCCGCGACGATAGCAATCGTCACGGAGAGCATGAGCACAGTTGAAGAGCCTGGCATGGTTGAATGCAAAAGCATAGTGAGCTCTCTGCGGCTTGGCATGGATAGATCGGGCGCCTCGATGCACTGTCATTGCTGGCACGTTTACTTCCTCGCCGCTTGTTTTGTCAGTTCAGACAAGCCACGCAGCGTCCAGTCTCTCAACGCGCTGCTGTGACTCAAAGGCTAGATACGCCGTGCATTGCCATTTGTATGGCACCAAGCCCTGTCACCTTCGCACATGCAAGCCGGACGCACTGGTAGCTGGCGGGGGTACTCTGCGCAGCTCCGATGTCCACAGCGCGCCCGTAGCGAGCGGGTGCTTGTGATCGTGACGACCGAGGCAGCTTCAACAGAAGCCTGAGTTCCGCCGAAGTCCCGTGAAGGCATCTGGGGCCTTCACCAGTCGGACGGATTTTAGCCAATCACATACAGCGGGCTTTCGAGCAAGGATCTTCTTCATTTCGCTTCACTTCGCCATGCTCAAGACCGCGATGACGTCCGCTGCCCGCCAGGCATCCACGCGTAGCACGACTGCAAGTGGCTCCATGGTCTACGAATCGGAGCGGGCAGCTATGGAGTACCTCCAGTTTCACTACGGTAGGCTACCCAATGAAGCCACCGCGTCACAAACACACAGGCAAGCCTGAGGAAGTGGTTCCATACCCGTTTGCACCCAAGGAAGCTCTTTCCTTCCTCTCACGCACGGTCACTGATACCGTTAAGCTTTCGCGCCCGGACATGCGCCACCGTGCCCTTGAGGTTGGGTGCTCTGTCGGCCGGTCGTCGTTCGAGCTTAGCCGGACGTTCGACGAGGTAACACACCACGCTCGACTCCTGGGGAGCCATTGATGATCGACAGGTGATTGGCATCGACTTTTCCCAACATTTCATTGACGTGGCCAACCAAATGAAAGACAACGGCTCGGCTTTGTACGAAGCTCACATTCAGGGAGACATCAAGGCCACGCGTGTGGCGCAGGTCCCCGAGGGCATCGACCGGTCCAAGGTTCACTTTGAGCAGGGCGACGCTTGCAACCTTGGTGCGCACCTTGGGGCGTTTGACGTCGTCTTTGCTTCAAACCTGCTCTGCCGCGTGCCCGAGCCCCGCGTATTCCTTGCCCGGCTACCGTCAGTCGTCAAAAAGGATGGCATTCTTGCACTCGTGAGCCCTTATTCGTGGCTCGAAGAATACACGCCCAAGGAGCACTGGATCGGTGCAACGCCCGAGACTGGCGACTCGTTTGCTGAGCTTGAACGCATCCTCTCGCCGTCTTTCGAACTCATCGAGCGGACGCAGTACCCGTTCTTGATCCGTGAGCACGACCGCAAGTTCCAATGGGGTGTCTCGGACGGTACCTTCTGGCGCCGCAAGTAGACTAGTTCATCAATACATACATGTCATCATTCAATAAGTCATTTTCGCTCTGGTCAGGGCACATGGCACATAGGAATGCACTACCTGCCCCTCGTGGCATTCAGCGCTCCCAGCGACAGCGACGCTTCACCCCTCCATCATGGACTTTCGGCTGCGTGTGAACATGGGAGATGAAAAGGACGTGGCAGCTGCAGCGTGCTTGGGGGCACCCGCGCGGCTATAAAATATTATAATCTAGGAATACTATCTTTTCTACTTGACTTGCTATTGGTACAGGCGCATGGCGTCGCTCAGGCATTGACGCCGAGAGGAAACACGTTGCGCCGCTTCGGGTTCGAAGGCGCCCGCGTGCGCTTTTTGCAGTTGGCGGCGCTTGCGATGCCGTAAGAAGCAGTCGAGCCGCCCGACGTCGATCCGAAGCTCGAGCTGAGGCTGCTGGAGCTCGCTGTGGAAGAAAACTGCGGGTCGCAGAAGGCCATGTCGTGGTCATCGTACGAACGGACCATGTCAGTGACGTAGACAAGCTGACCACTGGCGTCGGGACGAACGCAGTGCTTGAATTCATCGCCTTGCGTACGCGAGAAGATGTAGTGGTTGGCGAGTTCGTTGTAGTAGCGCGAGTACGTCTCTGACGATACGTGAAGGCTGAAATTTGTCAGTAGCAAGAACTCGACCTCCAGCTCATTCATTTCGGAGCCGGGGACGCCGCCCACTTTTGCATAGTATGCGTTGTTGAAGTACTGGTCGTCGAAGAACTTTGCGGCGAGCACGACGGACGTGATGATGACACGGTGCACGTTCAGCTCCGTCATAACAAACCCTTGCATCTGATGCAGGCGGTCGATGTAGATGAGTGCGAGAACAAAGCACTCGGGGCTACATGCTGCGTACGTCTGAATGCGCAGCAAGTAATCAAGGATCGAGATCTGCGGGGCGCGGAAGGCTTCGAACTTTGTTCTGCGGGTGTAGCCCACAGGGACGGTTTCAGCACCTTGGACCATGGATTCAAGGACAGCTGATAGCGTCTGGACGATGGCGCGGGCGCGGTCTTCCTCCTCCGGTGTGTTTGGCTGGTGTTGCATGCTTCGTGTCGGCTAGGACCGCGGTGTCGACGGCAAACGCGGAAATGATGGCTTCAGATGGACACGGTATCCTGCGAAATGCACTCTTTTGGCTCCAGCAGTTTTCAGGGCAAAAAAAGACGCATCATATTCTTTATCCTTCTTTTGTGTTTTTATCCCAAGCCTTCCCATTTACTTCGATTTTACTATGTTGTCTGTCCCATAGTCATTAAATGAGCAGCAGTTGTAATAAAAATAGGATTAAAAACCACACCCACGCCCGCGAAAAGTCTTTTTTTATTGGAACCGACACATAAGTCTTTGAAACTAAATACCTGCAACAGCGTATATTTAGCGAGTATTGTATGTGACAAACAGGAAATTATTTTTATTTCCCAAACCCATTCACTCGTGGGATGCCCCAGGACACCCGTTCGAGTTCAAAAATACGCAAAATTAAATGTCGGCGCCCCCCTCGGCATACTGGGCGAGAGTGAGTTTGGTTCGGACCTGTGAAATTCGATATTCTCAGCGTCTCTCCCTTTCTTTTTCTTTTCTTTCCTCACCACTCAAACGGAGGATCCAATAAGCGCCGCTTCTTCCTCCTGGCACCGTGTCCCACTGGTCCGCCTGCCTCGATGGATCATCATGCTGCATGGGGCATCAGGATGCTGCAGATGCTGGTTACAGCGTATGAAGTGTGCATACGCTGATGACATGCATGGCTCTATAAAATGAGATTTCTATGTACTTCTGAAGGCTAGCGGCGACATTCACATGGGGACTTTTGCACATGGTCCTTCTTTGTGCCGGTGTGATCTAACGGCGTCGCGAGGCTGTGGCGCCAGAGAATTCTTGCGAGTCAGACGTGCTACTCTGCAGCCTGTCTTTAGGTGCGCAGATGCAAGCACTTGCCTGCTGATTGGGTCCACCGCCTTGCCCACGATGACCCACGACACTCTACACCAATGCCGCCTTGAGCTGACGCAAGCAGCAGCAATGGAATACATGTGGTTCATTGGGACTCGTTAGGTAGTGTGGGCATTCCCTCGGTGAGCTCTTGGATGGCAGTCTTAACGAGCCCAACCAAGGCGTCGATCTTCGCTTGTGGCATTTCTCGAGGACTGCGGACAGCCACGTCTACCTCCAGCGAAATGAACTGCACAGCGACGTCGCAAAAGTAGAAATCATCGGGGTGCGCCGCCTACGACAAGATAAAGCCAAGAGCAGTGGACGCGAAGAGACCTCGGCGGTGTAGAATAAATATTTGTCCGTGAGCTGGACCGACCCGCTCGCCATACACACTAGCCCCAGGTCGTAGAAGCGCGTCATGACCGTGTTGGCGTCCAGGCGAGCAGGAATCGGCCGCTGCCACTTTGCCCTTTCGTCACGTGAGAGCATGCCGAGAGACCCTCGTACCTCTCGACGTATTCGCCCCAAAGCGACTCGAATCGCTTCGGGTGGATGCGAATGGACGCATCCAGCACCACGACTGGTGCCGTAGGCGGTGGCAGTTGGTGGGTGAGCTGCGACGAGTCGTCCGCTGGTGCCGCCTGTCCTCGCGCAGCCGCTGGCGACTTGCCCCTCGAAGCCGCCGGCACTTTAGCTCGAGATGACAGCGGTTTGCTGTGCTCGGAGGACGTGGGCGACTTCCACGCGTTTGATTGCCCCCAGACGTGATGCGGATCGGGCTCTTGCTCCGTGACAATGGGCGCGGGCCTCGCTGGGGCCACGAGGAGGCTGTCGTCTTCTTCGAAGTTGTCGAACTCGTCTATTTCGCCCGTGTTTTGGATGTCGTTGGGCATGCGCTTGAGCCGGGGCTGCGCAAGCCGCTTCCACGCGGTCGACTTGTTGCGGAGCTTGCCGTAGACAAAGTACGACGTGTACAAGACGACGCCAAGCACCAAGCACGCAGAGAAAGCTACGCGGCTGTAAGAGGGACGTCTCATGGAACATTTTGGACCTTTGAAGGACTCGGACGGGAATGTGGACACGACGGGAACCTGCTGCCCATGAAGGCGATTCCGAACGCGGTCGAACTCATCGAGAGCGTCGGCTATGGGCTGCACCTGCTCACCGCCAGCATCGTGGTCGACAGTGGGCAGCGCCAGGTGCGACGCGACGATGGGCTCAGCATCGCGCACAGGGCGGGCGGGGGCTCGGGACGTTGCGGGCGGCGTGTGTACCGTGGTGATCACCATTTCCACGGGACGCCCCGAGCTCTGCACGAGGTGAATTTGCACCTCTGAGTGCTCGGTACCAGTCACATCAAGCTTGGGCACCATGGGCCCTGCGAATGCCAGAGATGCCTTTCGGTTGGGCGCGATGACTTCGGGCTTGGCCAACGACAGCACGGTGTCGCGCCACGCGGCCATATCGTAGCACACGACGGCGTATACAGTGACAGGCACTTTGCCAGTATTGTGGGCGACCAATTCCATCTCGATGCTAGGAAGCCCGTTTGAGTCGGGAGCGACGAGAGTGATGACGGATTGAGCGCTCGTCATGCTGAGCGACGAGGTTTGTCCATGCATCGCACGTTGGTAAACCTGCAGTTGCGCCATGGCGTCATCTTGACCTTGCACAAGTGGGAGATCGCTGTCCGGTGAGTAAAACGCCGAAAGCTGTTGCTGGAGCGCGGTGAGCCACGCTTCTTTCGTACTCTTAGCGGGCGCACACACACGAAAGACCACAAACGGCATCTTGGCGTTGTGCGGCGACGGCGCGATGTCCTGAAACGTGACGTCAAGGGTGTGCCCGAGAGCTGCCGCCATCGTGTCGACAAAATAGCTTGAAAAGATAGGAATGTCGGCGAAGGCTTTGTCAAAGTCAAGCTCAAAGCTCAGCCCGCAGTCGGAGCACCAATGTGCCACGGAGCCTTTGACTGCATCGGTGACCTTGATTGTCGTCGAATTGTCGCTCCTGGTTGTGGCATTTTGCAGCGCCAGCACACGACCAGAGGAGACATACGCATACGCACTAGTCATGCCCAGGACAACGGGGCACAGAGCAGCGATGAGCACCAGGAAGCACGGCCATCGGCTCATGCTGGACCGAGACGTGGAGTCCGAGAAAGTGAGATCTATGCAGGCGATACGAAGACCAAGTCACACAAAGCTTCCACAAAACGGCCTTGTGATTGGCTAAAACTTCCATATTCTGCGATTCTTATTGACCAAAAAGACTTCATTGTGCACGAATCCGAACGTCGCCTCGTGGAACCCAGCGACTGGATTGGTGGATAATACCAGCATTTTGCCGACACGCCATTGGCCAACGCAATCCGGGCGGCATTCCCCAATCAATTCCTGAGCATGGCGACGACTTCCGACGTTGAACCGGCGGCGAAGCGGAGCAAGTCTGCCGCTCCTCTTGTGTCCTTCGTCATTCCGGCGCACAATGCCAGCAGCACGATCGACGACTGCCTCGAGTCCATCTGCAGTACCACTTACCGACCGCTTGAAGTTGCGGTCTACGACGATGCTTCGTCGGACGACACGCTCACCAAGCTACAAGCGTGGATCCCCAAATGCGACGTCAAGGACATCAAGCTGCATGTTGTCGAGCAAAAAAAGCTGACACCGGGTGGTGCAGGCTACGCCAAGAATCGTGCGGCCGAAGTCTGCACTGGGACGTTTCTCGCTTTTCTCGACTCCGACGACATGGTCGTGCCGGAGCGCGTCGCCGTTCAGCTGTAGCATCATTCTCTCTTTCCGCAGCGAGTCACGCCCTAGACCATAGGAAAATGGCGCAGAACGACCCAAAAGTGATTGTCGGCGCCAACTTTCGGCGGATCCCCGAGGGCTCCACGTGGCACTACACAGCATGGGCGAATTCGCTCACGGACGAGCAGCTTGTCCTGCAGCAATACCGGTAAAACCTCTCGGCGTGCAGCGCCTCACGGCTGCTAGCGAATGCACCATTATCATGCCGACGTGGTTCATGCGGCGCGAGCGGTTCCTGGCCGTCGGGGGCTTCGACGAGGCGCCCGAGGGGGTGACGATCCCCGAAGACCTAATTTTCTTCCTCAAGGTACATCCTGCTCTGCCCGTGCAAGTATACAGCGATCGGCGTAGCACTTAGAAATGGGCGGCACGCTCACCAAAGCCTCCGAAGAGCTCGTGATCTACCGCCACTCGAGCGGGTCGGTCTGCAGCAAGCTGCCGCGGCGAGTGCTCCTGCGCACGCGCCTGGCGTCCCTCGAGCGGCGCGTGCTGAGCCAGTGGACGACGTTTACCATTTGGGGCTGCGGCCGCGACGGCAAAAACTTCTTCGTGGACCTTTCGCCTGAGAACAAAAAGTAGGCGGCCTTAGCACGGGCAGCAGTTCATCGCGGCGTAGGAAGGTGGCCGCTTTCTGCGACGTCAACCCCAAGAAGATCGGCACCAACTACTACTGCCGCGACACCAAGACGCAGGTTCCCATCATCCACTTCTCCGACGCTGTGCCGCCCATCATCTGCTGCGTGTCCATGGGCCGCACCGACGGCGAGCTCGAAGCCAACATCAAGAGCCGTGGGCTCATCGAAGGAGTCAATTTTTGGCATTTTAATTAGCGACATGCAGAAAACAAGGGCATTAGTTGAGCAGGTGGTTGAGCGCCATGTCCACGTTGCCGTTGTACTGCTCGAGGAGCGCTGTGTTGTACGCACGGTCCGAAAACCCCATGCTTTCGAGGGCTTCAAGCTCCGTTTGCCACGCTACGGGAACGACCACCGGCGCCGTCGCGGTGACGGGGAGCGGCGCTGCCACAGCCACGGGTGCGGGGGGTGCCACGGCCACCACTGGCGGGGCCGCCACAGCTACCTGCGCCGGCGGGGGCAGAGGCGTCGTCTGAGGCAAAGCTGCCGGGACGTGCACTTCGTTGGATGACTGGGGCTTGCCGCTTCCAACGACCAGAATGTCAACCCAAAAGCGCTGCCCAAAGCGCTTGCCGTCGGCCGACGAGAGGCGCCAGAATCCCGTGTAGCGTGCTAGCCCCGGCGGATCAGAGGACCGAGAGGACGTATTGTGCATACCCGGCTTTGAAGGCGCCTGCATTTCTACCGAGACGTCAATCATCTTGCCCGGAGGCAAGATGGGAATCGGAAGGCGTTCGGACTTCGTCTCCAAATGAACGCCGCCGACCCAAACCAGCTCCGTCGTGGACGGCCAGCGCTACAGAGGTTGCATGAGTTTCCGACGTCGACTCATCAAGCAATTACCGTCTTGCCATCATTCTTAAGTCGCCACGTCTTGACGAAAGTATCGCCGGCGCGAACCGTAGAGCCATCGGGAAAGCTCACGTCACCGACGAATGCAGCTGACGGCTTCGAGTCGACGTCATCGGCGTCCATGATGCCGTGGTTGCTGACCGCCGGCGCCTCGACCTTTTCTTCCTTCTCTTTCTGCTCCTTGCGGGCTTGATTAAGAGCCTGGATGTGGATGATTGTCTCTGCGATCCATCGAATGCGGCTTTCGCGGGACAGAGCTTGGATTTGGTCACCTTCGACGCCGCAGTTGAACATGACCTCGCCGGCTTGTTCGCTTGTCAGCGACGAGAGGTCCGTGAAGAATTTGCCCGTCACGAACTCGAGCAGTCGGTGGACGAGCGACGGATCTTCAGGCAGAGGTGGCAGTGGCTGAGATGCCGTTGGCGCAACCTTAGCCTCCTGGTGGGCGTGCACTTGCACTTGGATAGCGTGCATGATGTTCTCCAACAGCTCCTTGATGTCCGGGCACTTTTCCATCAGCGTCGTTGCCATTTCCTGCAGTTGACCATCGGCAAACATGGATGCAACACCCTCGACAATCGATCCACCGTCCTTGAATACGGTCGAGACGTTCTCGAAGTATGTCGCGTACTTTGCCTCGCCCATCATGTCGACAATAGCGCCTTGGACACCCGGTTCGTGCAGCAATGATGCGATGTCCTTCTTGAGAGGCTCTTGCTCTGGGGTATACTCCCAATTGTCGACAAAGCGACTGAGGTCGACAAAGAGTGCCATGGAGCACTCGGAATCAAACGACACAGTGGCGTCTTGATCGACGACTTGACGCTTTCCCGAGACGACCATTTTAAAGATATCACCTTCTGTTTCCATGAGACGCACGCCTTCCTTGAGCTCGGCCTCGTTCGTGATGCGCACCTGCTCGCCCTCGTCGTCGAGGTAGTAGAAGAAAACCTCGGACCGCTGTAAGGCTGGGAAGGCGATGTCTAGCGCGTACTTCTGGAGATCGGCAAAGGTAAACGAGTCGCTCGATGGGCGGCCGACCATGTCCCGCAGGTCCGAGACTTTGACGCGGCGCATGTCCTGCGCCTCCTTGTGGAGCAGCTTGAGCGTCGTGATCGGCATCGGGCCTCTTCTTTGGGAATGGGTTTTTTCACCGGCCGAGAAATTTAATTTTAGCCAATCAGCACCCGAGCAAGCGCCATTAAGATTCTTTATTTCATTACCTATTTAACGTACTAAGTCAAACAAGTTTATGCACGTAAATTTAACAGCTCCAGTGCACACTGTTCCGCGTCGAAATGCACGCCTGATACGCGATGTCTTTCAATATCGCGAGCTACGTGATCGTTCCGTCTATTATCTAAGTACAAATCCACGCAATTCAGTGTTCACGGGGCAATCTTTCATTTGTCGAATACTTCGTAGTTGTTCAGCATTCAACGGTTTTGACGCGTCTCAAATCATAGAACCAAGATCTCAAGTCGAAATTTCAGCTTGACGTATGGAGCACGGTCGATTAGCGTCGACCTCGTCGATATCTGTAATCATTGGATGACATTGGGAGGTACAGGCACACGGCGGTGTTCGCAGTCGACAAGTTGTGACTTTGCCTTGGGTTGAGAGCCACTGAGTTTAAATCATAACGTTAAACTAAAAACGGACTTGGAGCTGGCTTGTCGTGCGACTCACCTTCGTTCCGGATAGCGATATGTTATCCGTAACAAGGCTACGGAGGACTCGGTGGATTTCGCAGTGGCGGACGTGGCAATGAGCAAGCGCCCGCTTGACAACGACGACGCCGCGGCCGACGAGACGGCTTTTGAATGCACGACATACTCGGACAAGCCTCTGCCAAGTGGCTGGAAGAAGGTGGTGCACCGATCGGGCTTAGCCTGTTTCCTTCATGAGGCCAGCGGCGTCGTTACCTGGACAAAGCCGTACGTGGCGACGGCAGATTCAGCGACCAGCCTTGAGGCCGCCGTCGCCATGCACGTACCACCACTCGAGATATTCGCGGAAGGTTGTGGAATGCGCAACCCGGATCGCAACCAACCCGTAAAGAGGATTCAAGCTGATGGTGCGTACCCGAAGCAACTTCACGAGCTCAAGCTGCTTTGGTGTAGCGATAATCCGGCGCATGAACAGACTATTACCTGCAGAAAGTGAAGGCGACACCGTAGGGCCCTACTTGGTAGTGCAGAGTAACCTTTCCTCCATTAGACCGAACAAGTACCGAGCAAGAAGGTAAAGCGCGAGCCGACAGGATCTCCGTCGCCGCCAAAACATCCAACGGCAGCCGACACGCGAGGCAAAATTGTGGTCAACGGCGTCACTTTTGAAGACCCGACGGGCAAGACCGCCATGGCCTTCCTTCTGGTGCCGTTCCGCTCGGCAACCCTAGCACACCATCCTCCCCACTAGGACTACGCCAAAAACTGGGTCAATGCCATTCCAGAATACCAACAGACCAACGCCGATGGTACGAATGGGCTTAGCCCGAACCGCGCATACCTCATACGTAGATGGGGGTCTTCCGTTCCGGTGCACGGTAAGCATCGCGGGCAAGGAGTACGGCTCCGCCGGCGGTGTCACGAAGCTTGTCGCTCGTCAAGGAGCTGCAGAGGCAGCCTTGGCGACGCTGCTACCCGATTACTGGAACACATTTAAGAAATCGGGCTTGCTCCGCGAAGTGGACATCATGGGGGTCGAAATGACCAAGGCGCCGACAATCGTCCGTCCAACAGGCCGACATTTTTCTCACCGTGCGGCTAGGACATGGCACGCTTCAAGGAGCTCTCGATTACAGACCCGCTTGTGCTGCAGGCATGCATGGACCTGAGCATCAAGACGCCGGCACAGCTCCTCGCGGAGTTCCAGACCCGCAACAAGGGCACCGCTGTCAACTACACGACCGTGAACTTGGCCTACACGAACGACCGGAACAACTTCAAGGTCGTGGCTTCCAACGGCCAGCACGCGGCGGAGGTACGTGCTCGCCGGGCGGCCGACTGCTTAAACCGGCGTAGGCCGTGGCCCCCAACAAGAAGCTCGCCAAGCAGTACGCGGCTCAGGCACTTCTGCACGTGCTACACCCGACCATCACAACGTATTTTGATATGGTCGAGTTCCACGAGAACTGCGTGCTCAAAGGCAGCGGGGCCAAGCCCAAGCCAGGGCTCCTGGGTGCCGTGGGGCCTGTTAAGAGCGGCACCACCAAGTTCGCCCGGTACGGTGGCACCCATGGCGCCAAGAGCTACAATGGCGATCCCGCTGCCAGCCGACCAGCGAACCCGTTCACGCGCCCGGATGATATTCACGGCGGCCGCTCGCTGCCCAGCGCCCAGCCCCGTCTGCATGGCAGCACTGGCAGTCAGCACGCGCCTCGAGCGCGGTTCGAGTACAAGGATTCGTCCCCGCTGGTAGCGTGGTGCGTAAACTCTCGGGCCTCATGGGCGTCATAGTACGAGCGGACGTTTAACTCGGCGCCGCCGTCATACACGCCGCCAAGCAGCTATCGGTACCAAAACGACTACAACCAAGAAAAGGACTACTACAACACTTCGGATGGGACCTTCTACGGCGAAGTAAAGCGAGAGCCCGCGTACTACCCCAGCGCGCCCCAAGAAGGGTACTCTCGGTCATATGAGTACCGTCCGCAGTGGGAGGCATCGCCGCCCGCCCAGTACCAGTACACTGCGCCGCACAACAGCCAGCCTGCCTTGCTCCCGGCGCCGACTCAGGCGGCCCGGCATCGACAGCCGCCTTCCGGCGGCTACAGCAAACCCAACCCGATCCACCAGCTCAAGTCAGAGCTGCGGAAGTCGCTAAAGTACTAGTAGAGTTTTGATGCATACGGCAATCGACTTCACGGCTGGCTGTCCCCTGAGAGCAGCGCACGAAGCTGCTCCACGTTCACGAGCATGGGCACGATTTGGCCGTTGATCAAAAAGTCGAGGGGGCGGAAATCGGCCGGCATGCGTACTGCTGGCGTTGGCGGTGTCAGCCGCGGGGCTTCTGCCAAATCATCGATCTAGACGGAATTGCGATCTGCAGCTACAAGGACGAAGAGTACCTGGAGCATACGCGTGGATTCCGGCACGACCTTAGCCTCATCGTTGCTGTCGCCGTCTTTTCGCTTGAGATACACAAAGAGTTCCAGCTTGTAAGCCATTTGGCCACCTCGGCGAATGGATGCATTGTTCCAGGCCGCAGTCAGTGCTGCGGAGTAATTGCTCGTTTCGATGCAGATGTATTCCTTCTGCGTCGCGTTCGTGCTGGGCTTGAGGTAAACTTTAACGATGCTCGGGATCTTGACAAGTTTCGTCTTCCCCTGCCCCGTTGTTTCCGGGCTCTCGTTGTGTGTCGCGACGGCGCGATCGAGGTAGTTGGCGGCCTTGGAGAAGAGCACATTGAAGCCCTCGTCGACGACGTGGTCGAACTCGTAAGTAGCTACGGTCTTGCGACTCTTGTCTCGTTGCCCAGCCTTAACCGTGAGCAGCACGGGCAGAACTGGGGGCAGGGGCGTGAAGGATCCCTTGGACGGCCCCATCCTCGATGAAGAAACAACGCTGACATGTTGCCAAGGCCAGTGTACACAGTCTAAACACACGCAACTACACACCATTGCCGTCATTCCCCCACGAACCTTGTGCGCATCACTGTGGCCAGCGACTGCCTACGGAACGCAGCAAAAATGCCTTCTTAACCCATTGCTGAAGTCAAATGGTCTTTCACGGTCGTGATGGCTCAGAGCTTGGTGGGCAGTGACCTCTCAAACAAGGAAGTTGCGTGCTGTAAGTTTAAAATTCGGATTGAATTTTTCTTTGTCGTTGGAATTTCTCTCTTGGGAAGCAGCGGGCATGGCGTCGTACAACTTCTACTCGCTCGTGTCGGCGGTCAAAGACAAGGTACATGCTGCCACGTATGAGGCGTGATGGCGACTGACGCTCGTACGCTAGTCGGCTAAGGCGATCTCAACACTGAGCTCCGACCTCAAAGAGTTCTCGACGACCGTCCAAGGCGTGAGTCATTGTGTGCGGAGGTGTGCGCGATGTGACCTTGCTCTAGGATGTGGCTGAGGCCGCCAAGCAAGTCAAGAAAAAGGTCGAGGAAACCCTTGAGACAAAGGAGTCGGAGCAAGAAGGGGGAGAGGAGGAGTCCAAGCCCCGAGAACTGCAAGCAACAGTCACAGCATCACTCTTCGCCTTTGGGGCAACCCTCGAGTCCGTCGGAACCAAATTCTTGACAAGGTACCCACATCGGATAATATGGGTTATGCTTACCACAATGAACAGTGCGGATGAGTTCCTTGGGGGCTTGACAGGCGACGCGTCGCCTGATACGAACGACGACCAACTGGACGAAGCTGCAAGGTAAACTGCCGCTGCTGAAGGGCGCGTCTCATGCTACGTTTAGTGCTCGCCGCTTCCGTCTTTCTGCGCTGCAGAATGCCGCCGAGACGTACGTCGAACCACCGACCACGACGGAAGCCTTTCTCGTACTAGCTTGTGGTTGCCTTGCAACTTACGCGAGCCCTGTAGAAGTGGCGCCAAGGCATTTCGGACGCCGACTGGTTGTCACTTCAATCAGAAGTTCTCCAGCACTACCCAGCAGTCCAAGCTAAGCTTGACGAGCTCGGTATGCAACTGTGCCAGGGCAAGTGCTATTGCCTTTGCCTAGTTCCCGAAACCGTGACGGAGGATCTGTTCTGGGGCCACTACTTGTACAAAGCCTCGCGCCTGGCTGCGCAAGAGCAGCGCAGCGCCATGCTGCTGGAAAAAGGTACGAAAGATCTCTCCTGCCCTCGTCATTTCCGCAGTCGAGGGCGCAAACGGCGACGACGAGGAGATTGGCTGGGACGTCGACTCCCCCGTTGCTAGCCCCACTGCCGCCGCCCAGGCCGGTACGTCGCTCGTCGCTGGGTGCAAAGCGAATCGATTTCACCCAGAACTCGAAGTACTGTCTGTTCAGGAAGCCAAGCCGGAGGCGCCCGCAACCGGTAGTAGCCCTCTACCAGACCATCCATTCACACGCTTATTTGTAGCGGTGGCCAACACGCCTGCGACGTCGCATCACTCAGATGAGTGGGTCGATGTTGAAGAGAAGAAGCCCACGGAAGAAGCGGCCATTGTTCTAGGCGATGAAGAGGTGCTCGATTGGGGCGACGACACGGCGCCAGTCAAGAGCTCGAGCGACGACTGGGGGCAGTGGGAGTAAGCGCTAATATATGCCTCTGTATTAACGGCCCGGACGGCACAATCGGGACTCGTGGGTTTTCCAGCGCTGCCGAAGCGCATGCATTTGGTTCTTGCTGGCCTCGGCATGGGCAGGGTCGTCCATGGCCGTGTACGTCGGAGGGCGACACATCTCCTACGCGTTGCTACTTCAACCCCAGTACCCGGGCGACTGTTTACCAGACGAGTCTCGAAGCACTGCTTGTAGCCGCCATCGATGAGGTACATTTCAGGGTAGTGCAGCTCGGGATACTTGGACGCGTGTATGAAGCGATCAATCTTGCGAATGTGACGCATCCTGCAAACTTCTGTCAAGGACTACGGTGACGTCGGATGTACATTTGCGGGGCGCGCTTGGCCGAGAATTCGCAGTAAAAGATGAGTGCTGTTGTCTTGGAGTATTCAAGGGCGGGCGCGAAAAGAAGGTCGTTGACGGCCTCTGGTGACGCTAATGACATGGCATCGACGACATGGCCGCCCGAGTACTCGTACTCGAAGCGGCAGTCAAAGACCTTTACTCCATGGAAAACGCTGGCAAAATCCCCACAGAGGACTTGGTGCGCCTGTCATATCTCCATGGTATATGGGAGTCTACATACAACGGACGTACAATCGTTGGCGTGATGACGTGCAGGTCTGGGTGCTTCGATGAGGGCACCGTGGGCAGCTTGGGCTGGTATGACGCGTAGGACAGTGCCTCGGGCTCGGAAAACGACCGCACGAATATCGGCCGCAAAGGCTCCATAATGGTATGCGCCGTTTCTGTCACGTCATCGAGCATCGACAGCCGGCGAATCGCTTTGCGCATGGGTGGTTCCTCGTCAAGATCACACTTGCGCTTCGCCGGCGTATCGGGGGAGAAGAGTGCCCGCTTGCTGCTTCGGGGCAAAAGGCGCCGACGTGGCGTAGCTGCAAGGTTTGTCGGGTCGGACGCCTTCCGCGATAGCGCGGGCGTCGGGGCGTCAGCCAGCACTTTGGCTTGCGGCGTCTCGTCCATCACCAAAGGTTTCTTGGAATCTGGTGAGATTCCTGCAATTCACCGTTTTATTTGGCATACAAACATCAAAATATTGATGAATAAAAACAAGGATTGCGCTTTCGCGCCTTCAAGATAAAAATGAACACAACGGGCTACTCCATGGGCTCATCCACCGGGCGGGGCTTGGTGCGATTGTTCATGAAGTGAAGCCAATGTAGCCCTTGCTGCGCGTGCACCATGTCGCGGAAGCTGTCGTGGGCGATCATCTGACATCGCCATGAGTGAGCTCCGGCCATATGAGGACATTACCTGACGAAACTTTTCGTCGTCCAAAAGATCAAGGAACGTGAGAGCATGAGGATAGCTACGCAGTCAAGTGAGTCTTTCACGTTAGGCGGGGATGAAGTACTTGATGTACTTTGCGTACTCGGGCCTTTTCCAGTACTTCAAGTAGGCGAGGTAGTTCAGGAACGCAGGGTCTTCGAAGTACCGGTTGATCGCGAGGTCTACGCACACTTGTAAAGCTACCGCACGGAAGAAGAGACACCCCACGGTTCAGGTACGACGGGCTTGCGAGACACTGGATGAACTCGAGCTCGATCTGGAAGCGGATGTCGTCCGTCGGGAGCTCCATCGGCCTCGAAACCACACGCTCCGGCGAATGGCCGTTCTCGGATTGGTGGAAATCGTCGTGGAATCACACGCATTTCAGCCAATAGCTTCGATCCTCTCGTTCGGCCAAGTTGCTGCGTCTGACCGCAATCTGGCAGCAACTTTCGCCCCCTGGCTTCAGTGAGTGGGCCGATTGCCAAGCTGCCCTCTTTGTAATCATGGCGGACGCCCGGCTGAAGAGATGATCGCCGCCTCAGCCTCGTTTGTGCCTCTCTTCCACGGAAGAGCGCGTGCGGTATCTTGGAGGAAGAATGCGCTTCTTGCCTCGGGACGTGAACCCTCGAAGCCATCGACAAATTATTGTTCACCATGACGCGATGCGTTCCACGGTGAGCCCGTGATGGAGCCTCAGGCATATGCTCAATACTCATCCATCTCATTTGCAGTGCATCCTCCCAGTCCGTAGACAGTCTCATCGACGCTGGGTATGATTTTATAAAGCTCCTTCCGCTTGCAGCGAAGGTTCTCGGAGGAAGGAACGGTGATGGGTCCCGACGTCAACCGCCTTCATGTAATCCCGATTGGAGGCGTGATTACCGCCCAAGCCATGGGCTCAAAGCGCCCATGCGCAGTGATTTGTGGTCAGTGCCCTTGGTTCTGGAACTGACCCGTGAAAGCTGAACTTTCGGTTGTCAGCTCCAGAGCTCCTTCCGGAGAAGCGGCTTGCGCCCACCATTTTGCTATCTTGGCGCTGGGTCTAGTCGCACGCCACCATCGGGTAACCCTCTCCAAGACAGCTTCTGTTTCTCGAGGACCGATCAGCCACTGAATGGATGGTGTCTCGAATTGCTAGTTCTATACAATCGGATTGTGGCGGGGCGTAGTTCGCGCACAGCCATCGCCGGCGATTGGGTTGCAGAAGTGCAACGTTGCGTGTGTTTAGCTGGTCGTCGAGGTTGTCGCCACGTCAGTGTTCCGATAGGCTTAATCCTGATTTACATTGTTGTGGCTACTGCAATTGAAATATTTGTTATTGCATACAAAGTACAAGATCTAATTGAAAACCTGCGAAAAAATGAGTCGAATTAGGCACGACTCAGCTTTTTTGCAACGTTCAGAAGGGCGACAGATACACACACCCGGCAGCTCCGCTGGCCATTCTCATGATGTCGGCGTCGTCGGGAGGGCAATACTTCCATGGGCATGGAGATGATGCACGCTCCCTCAACTGGACGACCACCGCCAAGCCTATGAACAAGGCACCACTCTACCTTAAGGACCTCAACGATGTGCTCATCAAGGTGTCGAGGTATGGCAATCTTCGCGAAGCTGCGGTTGCTCACGGCCTCATAGTGTGCTCTCGCTTGTTGGCAGCGTATACATCGTATATCGCTACTTCCATCGCAAGAACGGAGCAGCGAGAGACATCACGACCATGCTAGTGGCCACATTGGCTACCATGAACCTAGCACTCGCTGTGGCAAAGTTCCCTGGCACGGCCTTCACATACTCGCGCCGAGTGCCGAACCCCAAGAACGAATCCCACTACGTGAAGTGCCAGCTGCAAGGGTTCTTCGTCGATGTCATGTCCACACACGGTATCAACGCGCTATGTCCTCGTGACCCCACGCCCATGTAGTCGTCATCTGGAACGCGCTCATGGCGTTCAACTTGCTCCGCTGGGTCGTGTACCGCGACACACAAGAGAAGATGCGGCGAAGGTACCCGTGGTACTTCTTCACGACGGCCTTCTTTTGCCTTGTGTGGACCTTCTGGCTGGCCATCCCCGTTCACAGCCTCCACTTGCGGTACCAGCGCAACTCGGCGCCTCTCGCGGGCCAGTCGCTGCTCGGGCCGTCCACGTTCTTTTGCTGGATCGCTGACCCCGACACGGCATTGTTTCACTTCTACACGTTTGTGTTCACGGCGCTTCTCTTCATGACGGGCGTCATTTTCAAGATCCGCAGCGTCGTTCGGAAGCGAGCCGCAGGGTTCGTTCCTCGCCACGCGCCGGCAGGCCTCACGCGCGCGTAGACAAAACTTCCACCAGACGGAGCAGGCGCTGCTTGTAATCCAACGACAGCTCTACCTGTACGTCATCAGCTTTACGATTCTGTACGGGCCCATCTCCGTCTACCGCAGTACGATCCCGCACCCCTCGTGTCCAGCGGTCTCACGTCCGCAACAGTTGCCGATGCCGCTTGCGACTCGCGCTACAACGGCGGCTCGTCCTTCTGCGTGACGGTTGTACCGACCTTTGGTGTCTTTGCGCAGTCGCTCGTCAACCTACAAGGCTTTGTGAACGCCATTATCTTTGGCGGCTTCCTCACGCTCGGCTGCGCGCGCAAGGCGCGGCCAACGTCCGACTCGTTCCTGGGCCTCGCTTCCCCCAGCGCCGTGATGGAAGACACGCAGAGCAACATGTCGCTGTACACGCCGTTCGACGTCGCGGACCGTGTGTCCATCTTTGCCTCGACCTTCAACATGGCTGAGGGTGCCGTGCCGTGCCGCGCTGCGCTGGTACGCTGCGTCCTGTACGCGCTTGGACTCATCCAGCTCAGGCGGCGTGGATCCCTCGCGGCCACGACGTGTACGTCATCGGGTTGCAAGAGTGCCTCTCCCTCGACGAGATGCGCTGCGAGTTGCTGCAGCACCTGGAGGCCATTAACGGCCAGAACTACACGGAGTTCCGGCGCGAGATCGGCCGAAGACACACCACGCTCGGCTACCACGTACGCCGGTCGCATGGCGCGAGCTCACGGCGCGTAGGGCTACATCGCTATCACGGTGTATGTGGCGACGGCGGACGTCGAGGCGGGGCACTTCGAGATGTTCTTGGAGGGCATGAGCAAGGTGCACCGCGGGAAGAGCCTCATTGGCATGGGACGCGCTTCCAACAAGGGCGCCGTGGGCTTTGCCTTTCGCTACTTCGACACGACGTTTGCGGTCGCGAGTTGTCATCTGGCGTCCGACTCGTCGGTGAGTGCGTCGCAGTTGCCGCGGGCGCTCACGGCGCCGCAGGGCAAAAGCAAGGTGGCCAAGCGACACAAGGATGCGGCGGGCATTCTGCGGAGCATGAACCTGCAGTCGATGGGCGTCGAGTTTGACTTCCAGCACATGGTGCACCACACAATCTTCCTGGGCGACCTCAACTACCGCCTCACGGCGCAGCACGCGACTCCGGCGGAAGTGCTCAAGCTCATGACGACCATTGTGAACCGACGGTTTCCGCCGGCGGCCGTCCACGAGCCGTACGACGTCGACGGCTTCGGCGTCACAACGTCGCCTGGCAACGACACGGTGCTTCTCGACGACCTCTCGGTCGTCGAGCAGCAGCCGCCACCGGCGCACGAGTACTTTAAAAGCCCGCGGAGTGTCATCAATCGGTACGCCAAGGACGCCAATTGGACGCTGCTGCTGCAGCACGACGAGCTACTGGCTGCGCTGCAGGCAGGCGCGGCCTTTGCGGGCTTTAGCGAGGCCATGATCGGCTTTGCACCGACCTTCCGCCGCGTTCTCGGCACTCAGCTGCCGCCCAACGCCCGCGTCACCCCCGGCGAACTCGGCCGCCTCTTTACGACGGTGCTACCCGACGGCGGATTGCGCGTGCCGTCCTACACCGACCGTATTCTGTACCACTCGCTGCCCGACCTGCAAGACCGTATCAAGTGCACCAAGTACACGAGCTGCGAGGACGTTGGCACCTCGGACCACAAGCCTGTTGCCGGCGTGTTCCTTGTGGCTGTGGAGAAGACGCCCAAGTCGGATGACGTACGCAGGCGCGTCCGTGGCGCGCGACTCACTCGCTGCTCTGTAGACCTCGGCAAAGAAGTGCACCGTGAGCCTGAGCCACATCAACATCACGTGGGCCTCGCCGCTCGAGACCATCTTGCAGCCGCCGTCGCCTGATCTGGACGAGGACGAAGAGTCTCCGAGCCTCACAGCGTCGCCACTGGGGCCGCTGCCACACTCGATCGCCATGTCGTCAACGTGGGCGTCGTCGAGCGGCACTACGTCAAAGACCCACCGCGGTACGACCCTGCTCGCTTGGCAGGTCTCAGGAGCTGGCTGTGCAGGACCGATTGTCGTCCGCAGTATCTTCCCCCTACCCTGCGAAGACGACTTTGCCGAGTCCCGAGAGGTAGATCCGTCGATGCGCACACAGGCTTCAGCACACTGTAGCTGAACGAGCTCGCAGAGCACCTCACGCTGCACTCGGACCGGCTACAGCACACAGTGCGCAGCACTAGCCACACGACGACGCTCAAACAGTTTGAGGCGACGGGCGTCAAGCAGACGGCGCTGCTTGTGCCCAAGAAGCACATGCACATCGCGCTCAACTTCCAATCGTCGTCGTCGTCGGGCTACAGCATTGGGCAGTGCGTCGTCGCTGTCGCCCCCGCCCAGCACCGCCGCGGGCGGAAAACAGACTTCCATGCCATCCTCACGAGCGGTGGCCGCCACATGGGCGAGGTCACGGGCCGCTTAAGCTTCAAGGTCGACCCCGGGCCCGCCGCTTGAGGCCGTAAATCATCTTATTTAGTCGTATCAGAGCAGTGAAACGTTCATTTTGGAGTTGGACATCTGCAGTTGCGTCGTCGCTTCTTCGAAGGGAGCGGGCATGGCTGAGACGACGTGGGCTTGGCGAAGCATCCGCGCGCGACGAGCGCCGAGCTTCTGGTTCGTGCCTGAGAGCGCTGCGCCGAGGAAGCTCCCGATAATGTGGGAAATGGGCGGAAAATCCGATTCACCTGTGAAAATTCACCTGCCTCACGTTGGACCGGTGTGTGAAATATGGCAAATGCCGAATCTACATTTTGAGCTGGGATTGGTGGAAAAGGATGCAATGGCGTTGTTCGTGCAATTTCATTGGCCATGATCCAAGCCCCAGAAGCGAAAGCGCAACGGCACTCGAAAGCTGTCGGCTGTCGGGCATGGACGAGTCGACGGGAACGCGTCGCCGCCTGCCGCGGGAGGCGCGCAACGTTGCCAACTACGCGTATGACTCACCTGCATACCTGGACACCGTTGATCGGCGGTCAAAGCGGTCCAAGCCTAACGTGGTGGACCGACCAGCAGCGGGGCGGCGGCGGGCATCGAGCGACTCGGATACGAGTGAGGATGACGACAAGAAGATCGCCGTCGGGGACTGCGTGATTGTGGATTCGAGTATGGACTATGACTACATCGCGCTTGTGTGTGGTCTGCAGTACTCGACGCAGGACCCGGAGAAGGCGGTGACATTCATCGGGCAGTGGTTCTATCGGCCCGAGGACATTGCCGCGTCTGTGCTCGAGAAAATGGGCACACCAGTCTTGCACAACGAGGTCTTCTTGTCAACACAGAAGGACCGCAACTCCCTGGAAAACGTGCGGGAGAAGTGCAAGATCGTTTCGGCGCTCGACTACCAGGACCGCCTCAACGTCATACGCCAAGGCCACGAGCTTGACACGGACGATGACGAGCGCACATTCATCTGCCGATTTCGTTACAATCCCGAGAATCGCGTGCGCCCCTTCAAAGCGCTTAAGGAGGGCGAAATCCGCTTCAGCAGCGTTGGCGAGGCCAACGTTGGCGACGAATTCCAGGTCGGCGCGCTTCCGCCCGTCGACCCGGGGCTCCGTGAGCGGTACCTGGCCGAGTGCGCGGACCGGCCGCACCCGCGCGCGGAGCACATATGGTCACCAGCAACCATGGAGGCGCACGCGTTCCTGTTCAAGAAGTACCTCTCGATGGTGGACATCGTTCGCTTCGGCGTTGGCAACGTCGTCAAGACCTACCGCAAGGCCTGCGCGTCGTGCGCCGTCGCGGCACATGTTCGCGGCGTCGTCTTCGCGTACAACGACGACGACTCGGTTGGGCTCTGCACCTCGGACGGCGTCAACCTCGTCCGCGCAAAGAAGAGCGACCTCACATCAGTGCTCACGGACGACCGCGTGATGCACCATTTCCACGCCGCCAAATGCAACGTGACCCAGGCCATCCACGCATGCACGGCCGAGTACATGGCCTTGCAAACCACCGAGCGCCAGCTCTTCCGACGAGAAGTCGAACTCAACTGCAACTTTAGTAAAGTAAGCCTGAGTTAACTCGATCCCGAATTCATTGCGTAAGAAGGCTCGTCCCTCCTCCCCATGCCGAGGTCCGCACGGTCCCCATGCCGAGGTCCGCACGGCAGCTCATGCAAAGCGAGGACACTCTAGTCGGGACTTTCCTAGTCCACTCATCGTCGCCGCTGCTTGGGACTGCGAGGGTTGGGCGCGGGTCCTGGAGCCGGACGCTTTGCCGCTTGGTTGCCATTGTATTGCGGCGGCGGCGGCCCGCTCCATTGCCGCCCGCCGTGGTTAGTTGGAGGAACCATTCCGTTGGGCAGCGGCTTCATGCCAGGCGGCATGGCACGCATCCCTCTCCGGGCTATGACGATCGTGAGCCCCTGCGACGTCCGTTATAGCTACCGTCGTCATCGTCCTTGGCCTCATGGTGCGACGGCGACTTGCGGTTGTTGGGCAGCATGTCTTCTGTGATGGGCTCGATCTTCTGCTTGAGAAAGATAATGGGCTCCTTGTTGGGCTCGTCGAGAGCCCAGTCGCGAGGATATGGTTCCTAGCTAATACGTCGATGCACGGGCCACCGTTCGCGACGTACGCATTTGAAGTAGTCGTGCATAAGGGCTTCCGCGGCCGTGATACGCTTCTCGGGGTCTACGCGCCATGGGTGGGAGAGCAAAGGGGGCAACGCACCGTAGTGCAGCATGCGGGATACGAGGTCGCGAAGTAGCATGGACGAGTGGCCGGTACCAAACTTGACGAAGTCGTGGAGCTTTGACGTCGTACCGTAGTCGCGCTCCTTGCACATTTGCATCATGTTTTCGTACTCGGGTAGGAGCTCAAGCCCGTCCCACGTCTGGGGCGTCGGCATGCCCATGATCTTGAAGATCTTGTCGCACTGGTCCTTCTGGAACGGGGCATTCGTGCCCTCAGCTTCCTTCCCGCAGAAGAGCTCGCGGGTGTTGAGAATCTCAGCGAAGATGCAGCCCACGGCCCACATGTCGACGGCCTTGGTGTAGTGCTTGACGCCTAACAGCAGTTCCGGTGCCCGGTACCACAGGGTCACAACGACCCGCTCGACGTCTGTGAGCGCCTTGATCGGGTCTTTGTATATGCGAGCTAGGCCGAAGTCTATCACAGTGTTACATGATCAGCAGTTGGGATTGGGATCGAAGGACCGGCAAGCTTCACTTGACCACGCCGGCGCCCATGCCCGACGACGAGGATATTCTGCGGCTTCATATCGCGGTGCATGACCCAGTTATCGTGCATGTACTTGACGCCTTTGAGAATCTGGTGCATGAAGCTCTTCTTTGTGTACTCGGAGAGCGGTTTTTGCTTGCTCTGGACGATGATGTCGCGCAGGTCGTGGTCCGCGTAGTCGAACACAAGGGCAAGGCTTGTTCCCCGCGGATCCACGTGCACATCGTGCAAATGCACAACATTATCGTGGTGCATTTCACGCAGAATCTTGATTTCGCGCACGGTCGCGATCGACAGCACGACGTCGTTCTTGCCCTCTTTGTGGGACTTGATCATCTTCACCGCAAAACTCTGCTCCTCATCGTCGGGGCGGCCCGGGGTCAGCAGCTCGGCCTTATACACGAGACCGTACGTCCCCTCGCCAATCTTCCCCAGCAGCTTGTACTTGTCCGTGAGCTGCTGCCGCTTCTGGTACAACGAGTGGCGTCGCATCGTGGCTGCCGTCGCTATCCGGCTGGGCGGTTGCTTAGTCCACCAGTTTTGTGCTGGACGGAACGGAACGGATTATTGCCGTCCGGATAAAATCCGGAGTCGTTCAACTCAACTCAACTCAATTCTCAACGCAACTCAATTCTCAACGCAACTCCATTGAGACCGATCTTTGACCAATGAGAACGACACAGTTGAACAGATGCGCGTCCAATGCTTGGCTCTCGGCCGCCACCTTGAGCTCGCGACGCATGAGCTTCGCGCCGTGGCTGGCCTATATGGAGAAAGCGATTGTATCGCAACCCACCGCTGTTTCCTTGTGCTCATGGGCTAGCGGTAGTGGTCATTCTCGACACTCCGACATACGCGGAACGCTTTTTCCGCGTTGATTTTGCCTCCGAGGTGCGTGCCACCTTGTACTGCGATAGCCCATCGACTGCGAATAGGCTTCCGCCAAGTGCATTGTTGCACGGTGTGTTCTGATTCAAGCCGCCTACGTCGTGCTGGACGAGGCGTCGTCCATCCGCGCTCTTGCTTCGCACCTGAAGACAACGAACCCGAACTGCTTCGGAGTTCCTGAGAGCTCCATCGACGTGAAAATGCCCAAGAAGCGCATTCGCGGACCAAAGGACAAACGCGCCGTTCTGGGCCCCCTTGTAGCGCTGGATCCCATAAAGTTTTCCCTTGAGCGCGGCCTCGACACAACCACGCAACTGAGCCTGCTAGTGCGTGACGAAGGGCAGGCCATGCTGGCGCGCCTTGTGTGCCCCGGCCTCTCGCCATCCACAGGCGGTCACGGAGGCCGTGTCGGCAGCGGTCTCGCCGCAACCTACGCTCTGCATCGGCGGCCGTACACCGGCGTAACGACCATGGACCCCGAACTTGCGCTCGTGATGGCCAACCTCGGGCAAGTCAAAGCCGGCGACTGGGTTCTGGACCCGTTTGCTGGCTCGGCTGGCATCCTCCTCGCCTGCGCGCACTTTGGCATGGGTATATCACCCTGTCACTTGTAGCGAAGACCCTCACAAAGGTGTTCTAGGCCTGGGCCTGGCCCACGATGTGAGCTTCCGGTCGCTTCAAGGTGACGGGCCTGGGCGTGACATTGCTGCCAACTTCGCCGATTTTGCCTTCGCCGCGCCGGAGCGGTGCCTCGCCGACGTCCGCTGCGACATGTGGCGGCCCGGAGTGCTAGTCGACGCGATCGTGTGCGATCCGCCGTACAACATCCGCACTTTCGGCGAGAGCGACGCCGGAGTGCTTGAAAACCAGCTCCTTGATCCACTTTTCGCCCTTGCGGCTTCGCGCCTGGTGCCCAAGGGCCGGCTCGTGTGCTACGTGTGCGTTGAGGGCGCGGCCGACCTCGATGCCTACCTCGCGCGGGCACTGGCCGCCACAGGCCTTCGGGTCGTCGCAACCGTAGCCCAAGCCGTCAGCGGCAAGGCCGAGGAGAACGCGCGCTGGTCTCGCAGCCTCGTCGTGCTCGAGCAAAGTGGTTCAAAAGCGCCGCTGCCGCTGGTGTCACCGGCGGCGGCCACTGAAGACCCCTGGGCCGCTGCCCGCGCTCTCGAGTGGCGGGAGGCCCGGACGCGGACGCCATTCGACGTGTGGCGCGCGGCGTGGGTCGGCGACCTGCCTGCCCTGCAGCGCCATGCAGCCTCCGGGGGTGACTTGGACGCGCGGGACGAGAAGGGCAAGTCGCCGCTCTTCTTCGCAAGCGGGTACAACCAAGCGGCCGTCGTGGCTTTTCTCTTGCAGCACGTGGACGCCAACGGCTGCGACGCGGATGGCACGAGTCCTTTGTCGCAAGCCGCCCGCTTCGGCCACACCAGCGTGTTGCAGCTGCTGCTGGACGCCGGCGCGGCACCGCGCCTGGCGTCGAAGAAACGGTGGTCTCCGGCCTACTACGCAGCCTCGCACAACCACATAGAGGTAGCCACTATGCCAGCGACGCGCGCAAATGGTCTGTAGGTTCTGCGCATTCTCCATGCCACCGACCCCGCGGCGCTGTGGGTCCGCGGCCCTGGGGAACAGACGCTTTTGCACCGCGCTGCGGAGTGCGGGCACCTGGAGCTCATCCAGGCTGTCGTGCGCCTGGAGCCAGCGCTGGCTGAGGCGACGGACTTCCACCGCCGGCCGTTCGTCATGGCGGCCGCCCGCTACGGGCACCTGCCCATCGTCCAGGCCTTCGTCGACACGCACATCGATGCGCACGATGAGACGCCCCTGCACGAGGCGGCGCGCTTCGGCCGCTTGGACGTTGCCGCGTGGCTTGCCACCCACCACGCGTGGATGCGCTCGGCCCGCAACGTCGACGGCGACGTGCCCGGAACCCTGTCGCAGCACATGGAAGGTTCATCCTCAGAGCACGTAGAGTAAACATTAATAGAGCGCCGCGGCAAAGGCGTTCATCGGGTCGTTGCCGAGCCGGTCGACGTCGATCGCCGACGGTGGAAGGCGGCGGAGGCGTCGGCGCAGGAGTACACCGAGCGAGTGCGCGCAGTGAAACTTGGCGGTTGCCTGGAGCGCGGTAGCGACGCCCAGCCGCAGGACCTACGGAGGACAATAGTAGCAACATCGGCAACCCCTAAAGAGTGCTAACGTCGGGAAGCGTCAGCGGGCACTCGTGCTGCGTTTGGCGTTGGATCTTGCGATGGAGGCGCCGCCACGCGGTATCGAGGCGCCCTGCCGTGTAGGCCGCGTTGCGATGCTTGAGGTCGCGCAGGAGATGCAGCGCCTTGACCGCCACGACGAGCAGGAGTTGGTAGGCGTTGAGCTAGCAGTGTCTTAGCTCGACCGAGGTCAGACGAGCGCACCTCGATTGCTGCCCGTGAGTTGATGCGTGGACTGAAGTACAAGGCGTGGCATTTGTCCGCGGTTGTCGACAAAATGCGCTGCACAAACCACTTGTGCAGCGGCTGGTGGGCTTGCACGGTCAAGGCCCGACGCAGCGGCGCCCCCGGAGCCGCCACCTTGGCGTAATTGGCGTGAACGTGCATCGTGGCCGGGTCGAGGACGAGGCCGCACCACACGAGGAGCTGCGTCGGGATGTCACCCGGGAGGAAGTTTGTCCGCGTCTTCTGTGGGTTTACGTGGCAACCGTAGACGCGCGAGCCTTTGGTCATGAGATCGACAAACTTACGCGCCTGAGGGAGACTCGTCGTGAGGAAGCAAAAGTCGTCCGTGTAGCGCAGAAGCAGGTCGTGGCGAAGCTGCATTCGACTTCGGAGCACTTGCTTCTCAAAGTCGGCATAGTACAAATTGCACAGCAGCGATGAGAGCACGGAGCCTTGGGGAATGCCCTGCGAGGCTCCATGAGAGGCCGCCGACCAGTGGTACCGCACCTCGGTTTGAAGAAACGTCTGCGAGCCGATGCGCACATGGTGGTTGAGCAGATGCGCTTTGAGTAGCGCGAGGATATCTTTCTTAGCGATAGTCGAGTACACGACACCGTCCACGTACACCTAGGCCGCCTGAGGCCCGCGCCAAGGCAGGCTGCCTACCGAATCCGGGGTGGCGCCCCGGGCCGCCACAAACTCGGCAATTGGGTCGTGTGTTCCAGGAGCGACCACAGGGTGCTCCGACTACCGTGAGGTCAGAGCCGCGCAGGAGAGATGCCGTACGCGGAAGACGGGACCAGGGCGTACGACGCTGTGGTGGCGCACGACATACACCTCCTGGGTGAGCACTGTGGGCAGGAGCTGCAAGAGCCGCGAGGCCTTCATCGTGTCAAAGCAGCGCTCGACGTCGAGCGTGACAAAGTACACGGGCTGACGCCCACCCGCGACCCACGCCTCGCGAAACGAGCAGAGCTTGGCGTGCATGGCTGTAGTGCTCCTCGTACTGGCGCCAAGCAGGCGCGGCTGACGCACCAGTTCGTGGCTTAGCACGTGAAGCGCGTTGCGGAGGAGGCAGTTCGTCGACAGCGTTTGCCGCCGCGACCGCTTGGACAGATTCATGATGGGGCGCACGCCGCGGGGCTTAGGCACGAACCGGACGGATGAGGCTGAAGCCTCGCGCGGGGCGCCAGGGAGCGGCCTCAAGAGGCTGCGCTGCAAGTCGAGCGCTGCAAGCTGTCTACGCCGGCGTCATCGCCCGTGGGACGGGCATCCGTACGAGATTTTGGCCCAAAGCGGTCGGCGGTAGTATTGCACGTGGTAGAATTGCCCTTCCATCGTCGTGGCATAGAAGTGGGTGCGGATGATGGGCTGCACTAGGTCTTCCCAGATCTACGCGCCGGTCGATGCCCACGCGGCAAAGTGGCGACTGCATACCCACTGCAGCAACTGGACGAGAAGACGCCGTCTCGTGCTGGCCTCTGCCGGCACAAAGGCGGTCGCGGGCCCGTTCATCCACGCAATCGACTGCACGCGCATTCGATCCACCGTCTACGCAATGTGAGCTCCATACGGGACCGCGGTCGACGCACCTGCTCGATTGAGTGGGCATCGTGCTGGCGCCCGTGCACGTACCGCGCGAGGAGACGCACGACGAGGCGGTAATTCTTTCGCGGGCCCCACACTGCCGTGGGCACCACTTGCGTTAGGAGCTGTCGGACGCACTCGACGACCTGCGCAAGCAAACTGACTCCGTGCCCGAGATAGCCCAGCGCACCTGCGCCTTGGGCGTCGCGAATTGCAGTAGCTCTTTTACGTCCGCCTGGTGCAGCAGAGTCCTCCGACGCTTCGCCGGGGGCTCGTCGTCCTCGGCGATGTCGGCCACTCCGATGGCGTCGATCGCGTCGTCGTCCCCATCGTCATCGTCTTGGGTGGCGTACCCTTCCTCGGGCGCCACTCGCGGCAACTCGGAGCATAGATCGAGGTATCTGCGGCATTTGACGCCAAGAGGACAGAGGCGCGCCACGGTTTTCTCGACTCGCAGCGCTTGGAAGTTGGTGAGCATTTGCTGCGCCCACGGTAACCAGCGCTGAAGGCGAGCCAGCAGTCGTTCGCGCTTTGTGGGCTTGACACGAAAGATGGTCTTGACGACACGTCGCGCTTGTGTCGTGCTTGCTGTCGCGGGTGCCAGCAGATGCAGCGTGTGCGTGCGCGGAAACGTCTTGGTTGCAAACGGTGTCTGTGGGTCGTGGTGCAGCACGGGTGCCAAGGAGACAACGGCGCGCTGCGGGGCACATGGGATAAGGCTTTTCAGATGCGGGCCTGCAAGCTGCACGTAACTGCGAGTGGCCGGATCAATGCTCGCGCAGATGACGTGATCCACAAGCAAATGCAACATGCAGGCATCGCCTGGTCGTCGTAGGAGATAGTCCGCAAGATACGACACCTACCGATGAGCGAGTGTAGGCGCCACCAGTGCGCAGATTTGATTGTATTCACGAGAGCATTGGGGCTGTAGTGCACAATGCTGTTTGAATGCACAGTGAAGTGATTGTCTGCACCGGGGTGGCCGGTGCCAAACCCAAGGGTTAGGAGGTTTCTTGGCTGCCGACGATCCTTGCGCTTGCGTTGGAGCAAAATACCAATCGCATGGTCTACAAGCTCTGCTTGTGAGCAGTGGACACTCGTCGACCACGTAGTGTGGCGCAACGAGCTTGCAGGCTGAACGATGGCGACGACTGTTGATGCAAGGAAAGTTGTGAAAGCGCTTCCATCGCCTTCATTGAGCCAGTCATGATCACCAAGTTGTCTATCACATGTTAAACGCGCAAAGTCTTCGCGTCAGCTACCCTCGAAGCCACGCAGCCAAGGATACGGCCTGCGGCAGCAGCGACTCGATGACACTCATAACCTTTCACAACAGATACATTTGGTATGCGATTGCACAGGTTCATCCGGTTGCATTGGTGGCAACCGGAGAACGACCCGAAACTGTTCAACTGCTAGCGACGTGCAAAAGCGTTTGTTGGCATTGAGCTCCGCTGGTGCTCATGGGGCTCCGTCAACGTTGGTAGGCTTCGTGCGTCGTGCTGCTCGATGCACTCGCTGTGCTAAAGACTTTATTGTGCTATCGTCTGTTGGCAGTTTTATGTTTGGGTACACTGTAGTTTGCCACGATGCAGTTACTCTGGCACAGCAATGATCCTGGTGGTCAACGACGTGTCTTACCTGAGGCAGTTGCTTTAAGCGATTGCAAAAGGACAAGGTTCGAATGCACCCAGAGCGATGCGCGTTGATTGTTGAACCCGCACGTCCTTGCGAACGTGCAAATGCATGTATCCACGGCCGCATCGCTTCCATAATTCATAACATTGATGCCAAGATCGGTGGGGAATGATTGTGTGCCACGTTCGTGTTTGAGGCAAACCCAGCTCCGGACTGGATGCACCTTCGCACGATGCCGATGCCCTCGAGGCACACCTGCTGGTGCCTTTGCGCGGCCTTCTGTCGAAGCAGGTGGTTGACGTCCGATGCAGAACGGACTTCGTGCTGGTTCTGAGTTTGGCCGATCCACCGCTGATTTCTGCTGGTTTAGGATCATAGGTGAGGTGTGGGACGATAATATATTAACAAGGAGTGCAGTATAAATAGGGTGTCTTGCCGGCGTATTAGGAGCTCGAATCGCGACTGGAGATGGCCGCGATGAGCATGTTGAGTTCCTCGAGCACGGCACTGCTGCACTTGCGGTAGCGCTGGGTGGGTGTCGGCAGGAGCGATGTGACGATTTCGGACGCTCCGACCCCTGCGTGGTCAGCCGCCTTCTTGGAGGCCCGGAGCCAAGGGTGCGCCAGGAGGGCTGTGGCAGTCGGGCGGCGGGCGGGGTCCACGGCGAGGAGCTCCGAGATGAACTCTTTAGCCTCGTCCGAGACGTGCCCCCACTCCTTTTCGTCAAAGCTGTAGTCGCCCGTCGTCACCTTGTATGAAAGCAGAAGCGGCTCCGGGTCGCTGAACGGGAAGTTACCGCAAAGCAAGATGAACGCAATGACGCCGATGCTCCAAATGTCCACGGGTGGTCCGTAGGGCTGAGCGTCGTGGATTTCTGGCGCCGCGTAGGCTAGTGTTCCACAAAAGCGGGCTGTGGACGGATCCATCGCGGCAGCCACGGTGGAGGCACACCCATAGTCGGCGACTTTGATCGAGGTATCGTTGTGCTCGTGCACCATCAAGATGTTCTCGGGCTTGAGGTCACCGTGTACGACACCACGCAAGTGGCAAAACTCGATCACTTGAATAAGCTGACGAACGACCGTGCGCGCCGCCTCCTCTGAGTAGTGGTCTTTCGTGATAATGCGGTCAAAAAGCGTCCCGCCCGTGATGAGTTCCGAAACAAGGTAGAAGTACGCGTCATCTTCGAAGAAATCGAGCAATTGCAACGACAACGGGTGGTTGATGCGCTGCATGAAATTCACCTCATTGGGCACCGTGTCCTTCTCGTCATCCGTCATACCTGCCTTCTCCATGAGCTTAACAGCGACGCGAACACCAGTCGTCTTGTCCGTCGCCTCGCGAACGATTGAATACGAGCCGTACCCAAGCACACTTCCGAGCTCGTACTTGTCTTCAAAAGCAGGCCACGGGAAGGCCGCAAGGGCCATGTCGGGGTACGACGATGCGCCGTTGTAGATGCCCATTGTCATCAGCACTGCAAGCACGACGGCAGCGCTCAGTGGCAGGTCCGCAGTTGCATCGTTAAAGTACTTGCTCGGTGCCACGAACACCATCTTCTTGCGGCTTGAGGTCAAAATAAGAAATGATCCCGCAGCTGGCAGCGGGTATTTTGGGCCGATGGGATTGGTGGAAAAGATCCCAAATGCACCAATCAAAAGCTCGTGTATCCCCTTCAAAAGCACAAGCCAATCAGAGGCGCTGCCCGGCGCCAAATGAGAAATTTGGGGTCCGGGCGGCGCGACGGAGAAGCTGCGCTGCGGTGGGTTCCATGCACCGACGTGTCGCTTGTGCATCGGCGGACGCTTCGATGCAGCCGCCATCACAGCGCATCAAGTCGCAAGCCCTCTGCCTCGCGGGTTGCACGAGGACCAAGTAGTCTCGGTAGAAGCGGTGGCTTGGTGCAAGCGCGGTCCCACCGTTCGCGGGCAGTGACGCACCAGGGCGGCTGTCGCGAAGGGTTATCTTAGGTTACATTACATGGCGGATTGTTTGAATTGCTGGAGCATTTGGCGCTTGCAGCGCCACGTCTCGGCTTTGGTCTTGGCGAGCTCTTCGTGCAGTTTGGTGATTTCGCTTCGTAGCTGGGCGCTGTCGCTTGATGGCGCGGCCAGGGCCCGCATTCTCCACGTCCAGAAGGCCACGAACACTCGACGTCTCTAGTTCAACGTTGAATCGGACGACGAACCTTGCGGGTGATCGGCCAGCGCCGCCACTTTTATGCCTTACCCATCTTGCGACCACCCAACGCAAGATGCGCTCGCCCGAGAGCACTTGTTGCATGACTGCGGTGTGTAACCCTTGCTGGGAGGCGGCACTCGCAGCCCATCGCCACGTATGAAATGCTCCGCGCATGCCGTGGACAGCACGCCGCTGGACGCAACGACGCAAACCGCGCAGTGCCTCGTCCCGTCGGCGCGTGGCGTGTACCGCCGCGTGTCGCCACCAGGACCAGCGGCGATGGAGCTCCTGGCGCCAGAACGCGTTGCGGATCACCGAGAGCTTCTTGAGCGCGTCCATGCGTCTTCCTCGCAGGGCCTCGAGAGCGAGGCGAACGACGACAGCGTCGTCAGCAGCCTGAGGGTCGGCTCGGAGTGCGCTCCCCTTGATGGCAATTTTCTGGTGGATCTGGGCGTTCTGCATGTGATGCTTCATCTCCAAGCGCACGCTGTGTCTGCACCAGCATGATTGCCCTTGCAGCAGGGCGGCGGCTACCTGTCGGCTTCCATGGCGCTCTCGACCTCCTTGGCCCGGCGCGCCTCTTCGTGCCGCCACTCGGCCAGCTGAATCTCGTGGGCCAGCCGCAGCTTGTCTAGGGCGCTCGCATGGTCAAGCTGCTGCTTGCGTAGCGCGACGTCCATGGCGACAGCGTGCCGCTCCGAAAGCTGGGCCAAACTGAGTTTGGAGCGTTGCAGCAGGAGCTCGTAGTCGTGCTTAAACTGCGCGATCCACTCGTTCCGCGACGCGCTCGTCTCACCCACGGAGAGCTCTCCGATCTTAAACACAGCGCTTTGCCGCGCGCGGTCGGTTTCGTCGAGAGACATCTGCAGGGCCTCGATCTGGTTGCTCAACAGTGTGATGTATTCCTTGTCCAAGTCTCGTATCGCCGGTTGGACGTCGTCAGCAAAGACGCGCTTGTGCAAAGCAGCCTTTTGCTCTGAGATTTCGCAGACCGAACGCTCCAGCTCCTCGAGGCGCTTCGACAAGGCTACGTTGCTCGCGCGCTGCTTCGCTTCCCGTTCCTTCCAAAGATCCGCTTCGCCCACGAGCGCCACTTTTTCCTGCTCCAATGTCTGGATGTACATATAGAGCTCTTCCATCTTGGTCTTGGCAAACTCGACGGGGTCCACGCGCTCCACTACTGTGTCGGCATCACCAATGCTGTACAATCAGCATACTTTACCTGACCGGTGTGACTTGTACTCAGGCGACGCTAGAACCGGCGCCCTATCCTCACTGACGCCACCGTCGCCGAGATCAAAGCCCGCCAGGTCTTTTGGCGGCATGTGAACGTCGCAGTCGTCGTTGCCCTCAAACGCCATTGTCCCCCTCACGATGCCCTTTCGGGAGTTCGGATGACAAGATCCACAGAATCCGGCTGCTTCGGCACCGGAAGTAGTGTGCCGAGATGGCCAAGCCTTATTGTAGTTCCACCGATGCCATCCATTTCTGGAAGCTCTGGGTGGCCATGCACGGTGTAAACATCCGCGCGGTGCGAGCGCAGCAAGCACGTTTCCTTGGCGTCAATGAGCAAAGCGCGATGAGGCTTAACACTATTTAATGCGGTCATTTGGGAAACAGGATGATCGTGCGCTCGGTACTCAAGGCCGCTGGGTTCGTCGGCGGACCGCTGCTTCAAGCGGTGCTGCTCATGGGGTGCGCCACGTATGTGACGTACTACTACCTTGGGTCGCTTGCTGCCTTTACGGTGAAGGACTTTCTCTTCGTGGGCGTCGTTGGCGCTTCCGTCTTTATGCACCGTATCCGACTTCGCTCGTACATTGAGCATGATCCCAAGCAGCGCCTCCTTGACACAAGCACTCCAGGTGCCATATCCTTTCTTTAACCGACTAGATGCGTCGACTAGCGCACGCCCTTGGCCCGCTCGATTACTATCAAGGGTCGCGATTCGACATCGGTCAAGACGAAGTCATCGCTGTCCTCTTCTTTGTACGCTACCTCGTAAACGTCCTCGAGATGTCAGTGATGTGCGTTAGGGAACATGGTGCAAGTCGTCGCGCGTGGGGCTCCGCGAGTTTCAAAAGGTGTTCGACAAGTACGGCGGTGCTGGTACGTTTCTGGACCGTCCCATCGCTGCCGTTACCGACGCGGGGCTAGTGAAATTCTTGGCGGTGACACAAGAGGACAAGGCGGAACTTGACAGCTACGGGGAACACGGCACCAAGGCGAGCTACTTCACACCGCTCAAAGAGTTCCGCTTCTCCATCGCGACGGAGGACGGAACACTTACCAAAGCCTACCAGCTCGCGCACAACATCCATACGCTGCCTCACGTGTACATCGTCGGTCGCGACGACACGATCTTCTGGCACGGTCACCCTCTGGGGAAGTTCGAGGCAAGCGCCAACCGCACGAATCCGAGGATTCACGCAACCCTAGGACGCGACCCGTCGGACCTTGGCATATGAGTTCCATTCGAAGTCGGACTAGAGCTGCAGAAACGCCGATAAGTAGTTCTCAGTCTACCGCTTCTTGGCTTCCATCGTAAGGAAGTCCTCGTGAATGCTACAGCTGACACTGAGTTGCTATCAACAGCTTGGGGTCGGATGGCTCTTCGATACAGTACTGTGCAACAGAGCCCGCCGTGCAAGGTGGAGTTTCATGGAAGGGCTCGTTCTCAGCCCATTGATGGGGTCGAGCACAGCACGTGAAACTGGCGCCTTGTGGCGAAGATCGCGATCTTCGGTGGTCAAAGTGGTCAAGGCGCTGCACAACGTTCAGTTTTCATTTCGCTCGGAGCCATGCAGCCCTCGTACGGAAGCGAAAACGAAGAGACAAGCCGGTTCCTCGGCAATACCAAGCGTGTCGTCTTGCCGATGCCCAAAAGCAAGAAGAAAAAGGCATCGAAAGCACGTCGCGTGGCCGCCGCAGTTGGCGTCACGCTCATGGTGGCCTGCGCCGTCGGCGCCTACGCCAGCGTATCTGGCCATGGAGATGGCACTAGCACCACGGAAAACCTCGCGTCATCGGCGATCGAAGGTACTTGGCATGCGTGAGTTAGGGTCTTAGCACTGAGTAGCCAAAATGAGTTCCAGCGGGGTCGGGTCCAACTCGTCTACTTCCAGCGGTAGCGGGGGACTAGTTCCGACGCCAGTTGCGACAACCAACGTGAGTGCAGCCGCTGATACGGCCTCCAGCGGTCTGTCCGCTTCCTCATCTACTCAGTCGGCCAGTGCAGCGTCAAGTACCTCATCGTCTCAAACGTCATCCATGTCTACAACCCACGTCCCGTCATCGGCCGGAAGCTCATCTTCCACGACACCAACGACTACCCCGAGCACGGAATCTCCCACAACGGAATCGCCCGCCCCGGAGAGCCCTGCCACAGTGGCCCCTTCAACGGAGTTAACAGCAACCGAGGCCCCTGCAACGGAGGCGCCTGCCTCTCAAGCACCAGCCACTGAGACCCCTACGACGCAGTCATCTGCCCCTGCAACAGAGGTGCCTGCCACCGAAGCCCCTGCTACAGAAGCCACTGCCACTGAGGCTCCTTCAACAACGTCACCTGCCACCCAGGCGCCTACCACGGAGACCCCTGCGACAGAATTTCCTGCAACCGAGGCCCCTGCAACAGAGTCACCGTCGACGGAGGCCCCTGGTACTGATGCGCCTGCCACCGAGACCCTTGCAACAGAGTCACCTGCGACCGAGGCCCCTGCTACAGAGGTCACTACTACCGAAGCCCCTGCCACGGAAGCACCTGGCACGGAGGCCCCGGCTACCGAGACCCCTGCAACAGAGCTACCAACTACTGAAGCCCCTGAATCAGAGGCCTCTGCTACTGAGGCGCCTGCTACTGATGCGCCTGCCACCGAGACGCTTGCTACCGAAACCCCTGCTACTGAGGCGCCTGC
>JNBR01000120.1:13255-159679 GCA_002081595.1 Achlya hypogyna | reverse complement strand
GCCACGACTTGCCCGCCATGCATACCGGCGCACCAACCTTTCCGATGAGGGAAACAGGCACTTATATATACTGCCGTCGGCGTTTGCGCAAAGGACCGCAGTAACACGATCTTTTGGCACCTATTTACCGCGGACGTCTGACGGCAGTTCGCGCGCGCTCAGCAGCGTGCCCCGCGGTAGCACGCGGTACCAGAGGCCCGTCTCATCCATGTTGTAGATGTTGGACGGTGGGTACGCTTCGACAACAATGGCCAGAGCGGCGAGGGACGCGAGCAACAAGGGGTCCTCTTTGTTGACTTCGGCACCCTCGCCGTGCAACTGCATGTGCCCAATCCCGTTGCGCTCACGAAAGTCTGCCAGCCACCCTCATGACACGTGCCACTCAGTCGGGAGTATGCCCAAGTTGCGAGCAATTTGGTCGGTCTTTCACCAGTACCACTGACGGTGGCACTGGCACACGTCGCTGGCGAAAGTCGTCGATCCAATCGACGAGTGCAACGTCCAGCATGGGGTACTTGGGTTTCTGGTGCCGATAGGTCTCGGCGAGCAGCTCATCGCTCATGTTGAGCGTGCGCTTCTGGACGGCACTCCTGTTCTTGGCGAGCGTCCGTATGCACGTGGGCGACACGCCGTAGGCGCTGGCAATGTCGACCTGGCGGCAACAGTCGTGCTTCTGGAGCTCGTCGAGGATTTCAAGTCGCTGCTTCTCAGTGAGACGGCGGCCCTGGCCCTTGCGCGACTTGGCAATCTGGGCCCCAGGCTGCGGCACCAGGCGTTTTGCTACTCGCTAAGCAATTAGACGCGCGTGCTTGGCCTTACTTTTCTTGCGGTTATCGTTGGTCTTCATGGCGAGAGTATTCGGGAATGACTGCGATGCAGCCTTTTCTAGTTTAGTTGGCGCCAAAATATCACTGCCAACCAAAATAAATGGTCACGAAATTTGGGTCAGTTTTCGCTTTTAATTGTGCATAATTCTATTCTGCAGTGGCTTTTCAACCAACACAATGTCGCACGACATCTGCCGAACTTTGCGTCGAGGCTACTGTATATGTCCTTGTAGGCAAATACCTGTATACAACAGTGTTGACACAACTACACACCAAACGGGAGTACTCATCCGCCCATGCTTGTCTAATTCGAATACCTCTCATGAAATATTTTGTAACATTATCGGTTTAAAGCGACCGGCACTGGCAACTCGAATATTCACCGAGGACGTCCATCGCCACTATTGCCCAGCGCTTCGTGTGCAAACATCGCCTCAGTAGCAAGCGGACGACTTTTTGGCATACGTGGGGAAAGAGGGCAAAGTTATGATCGACCACAGCTCGAATAAGAGCATCGTACCAGGTCTTCCGATGATGCGCCGCTAGCTCAAGAAGCTTGGCTACTAGCGCGGCCACAAGAAGGGCAAGATGTCGAGACACCACGTAAACAAAGCCAACATCGAGGCCCGGGCGGTCTATGTCGCCAAGTCGCGCAAGGCGACGCAGGTCGTCGACTTGGGCTCACACCGCACTGTCGTCGTTACTGAGGAGTCCTACGGCCACCACGACGGCGCCAACACGCGCGACTTCCTATTCTATCCCAATGATTTTCAAGACCTGACCGTGAAGGAAAGACGAGGGGTAACGCGTTTCTTGCATCGGAGCTATCGGCGATCAAGGCCTCCAAGTTAACATGAAACAAAGGGCTATTGTGGCATGTTCGACGAAGATTACTACGTTGACTGGTTTGCGGGCATGTTCACCGAATTGAAGGACATGGGCATCGTCAACTCCGTCAACGTACTCAACAATGCTAAGTACTTCAAGGAGAAGGCCAACGACACGCCGTAGTACGAGGATCTGAAAACATTGTTGTTTCCCGCGTGCACTGAATACGGCATCGATCAGGCGCCCACCGATACAAAACCTATGCTTTGGGCGAAAATCAAGAGGCACGTAGACATTCACGTCGATTCGTCATTGTGTCGACGGCGCGTGCGGCTGGTCACGACCCCTGGTATGTTACTCGCTACCCTACCGATCAGATCTACGGCCTATGGAACTGATTTGGGCTGGAGTGAAGGAAGAGTTAGAGCATTAGTACTCCAGTGCCACCAAGTTCACCGACGTCTACGACTGGCTCTTTGTAGCGTTTGGCAATTTGACGCGCGACCAATGGCACGTACAAGACCGAAGGACAGCTAACGTCGCCGGCATACAACGAGCGCCATGCTTATCTTGGCAGCAACCGTCACCACGTACTGGGTGGATCCTGAAATTTTAAACGGCTAAATTCTAAAATCTAGAAATAGACAGAAGAGACGAGATATTTTACAGTCTAAACGTCTAAATTTAGACACTTCTTAAAAAGTGCAGCAAGCATGGCCATGAAGCGTTGGTCTGAGCTCTCGCGTTCGTGCCCCTGGGCTGCACGCGCTTCCAAAAGCTGAAGACGTGCTTGCTCAGATGCAGCCTCGAGCTCTTCGCACCGCACATGTGCATCTTTGTCGTGAGGAGCGCGACGAAGGAGAGCCTCGGCCTTCTGTGCCTCGAATGCTATATGCTGCGCCAGTTCACCGCCCCCCATGGCTTGGAGTTCCGCATTGAGACTTGGCTGAATGGCAGTTGCGAGGCATACGATCTCGATGTGGTCGCAGCCGATGCTGACGCAGCCATACTAGAACTTTCCATTGGAGTAGTAGAGCTTTGAGTGGCCGTCGGACGCACGCACGCACGCGTCCATGTTGGATGCTTCAGAGGGCATATCCTCCAAGGCGTCGTCGTATTCTTCGTCATCGCTGCCTGCGTCGAGCATAACGCGATCTGTGATCGCCCGTTGCGCCTCTTTGGCCATACGAACGTAACTAGGTTGGTCAGGGTCACCCGTAGGTGCCTGAAGGACACGATATATCGATTTGGGGAACTGCATATTAATTATCTTTTGGTCCCGGTACTGGCGGATCTTTTTCTTTAAAGAAACGACGGTTCATCAAAGCCTGTAATCGCGTAGTGGGTAGATGCCACGGCCTGCCAGTCGTCAGCACCGATGGACAGTACACGGAGTAAGGTGGTCATTAGACTGTCGAGCTCCTCCCGTTTGAAGCAGATCGACCCGGCTTGACGTCCTTTTGGTGAAGCATGTTTCGCCAAGTCGAAGGGAAAATGAATTACAAATATACGAAGAGATTAGCTCTGAATACAGTGCAAGCCATAAAACCTGCAGTGAAATGGTGCCTAAAACCCCTACGTACGAATTTCTAGATAACAAAATTTCAACGAAATAAGCGCGTAGATGAGCTCTTTGACGCAAGACGAAGCGAAGTCCGCGATCCGATTCTGAAATTCCGCAAAATTGAGGAAATGCATGGAGGCCAAAGTTTACCGCTATATACAGACGATGTATGACGGAGTGAGCCATATTGAAACATGAGCGAGGTATTTTAATTGCATTTTTATTGTTACACTGCAATTTATTTTACTATTATTATGAAACTAGCGCCGTTTTTGGACCTGCGCGATGGTGTTCAAGAGCAAGAGGACGCTTAAGCGCGACAAGGCACGCGATGCGTCGATCGCGGCGTCTCGAAAGAAGGTGAAGAGTGGCTGCTTCGATCAAGTGCAGGAGCACAACGACACCGACACATACATCGAAGAAGACGACTCCGAGAGCGACGACTGAGTCATGGAGACTGGACCCTCAGATGGCACCGGCTCGGAGCCTGGACGCATCGGTGAAACGAATACAAGTGCGTGGGGCATAGTCTACAGTGCAGAAGCGGCAAAATGTATTCGAGTCTCGTACGCTGGATCATCACGATCCACTACATGGCGCCGAAAGACAAAAAGTGCTCAGGCTGCACAACGTATGTTTCATACTTAACCGTATACGTTCGACCAATCTCCTAGACGGCCAAGATATTCGCATTTTGTTTGGCGCACAAGCTCAAGACGATGATAAAGACAACGTGCTTCATGCAATTCAGTTTCTCGAGGACATCATCGTCGTACCAGTGACGTCTAATGCACCACACCCGTCACTGTCGCTACACGACTTCAGGCGATACTTGGCTGTGTACTTGTACTTGTGTGTCTGTCGCAACTGCAGCCCTAAGCTGAAATCGAGTGTGGCGGTAACCGCCGACCTGTTCCCCAGTAAGTCTAGTGTCAACTACGGGAGAAACATTCGCCACTGGGTCGACGTCTACTGTCAGTACCATTTTCTCCCACCGGTTGTGCGTGGCAAGCACCATAAGGTGCGCCCGATGCTGTGCGAGAATGAAGTCCAGGATCAGTGTCGTTCATTTCTGCGGACCCTATCGCCAAAGCTAGTTGGGGTGGACAAGTTTAAGTGCTTTGTTGAGAACGATCTCTTTTCTGGACGTACGATCAGTCGTCACTCGTGTCAGCGATATTTAAACATAGTATTTAAACATGGTGGGCTACCGCTACACGACGGCGAAAAAGGTGTTGATGTCGACGGCCATGAACGGTACGACGTCAAGGAATACCGCGCTGTCTTCCTCGACCGCATTTTCCATCTCGAGCGGCTCATGGCCAAGTTCGACGGGCCCGACATGACCGAGGTCACTAAGCCCTGCCTCGACGACGGCGAGAAGGAGCACGGGCGAGGAACCGGTGCGTGCGCCGTATCGGTAGATCCTTCCCTAGCGACAAACTATGGTAGGCGATAGCCACTTGCCGCTCGATCTTACCTTCGCACACGTGGCCGCGAAGGTTGGTCGTGACGCGCTTGCCTGTCTCGTGGTGGCGCTCGACCGCCGCGGCGCTGGCCGGGGCCTTAAAGATCTGCTGTAGCTCCATGTCCAGGCCGTTGTAGTCGCCCGCAAACTGCGCCCAGATACGCCCGGGCTGGTAGAATTTAAGCGTCTCCATCTTGTGCGAGGGGCTGTAGACATAATTCATAAACTGCTGTAGAGGGATGTCACCCTTAGCCTGGCGTCAGGATCTCGACGATGCTGGCCTGCTCCCTCCAAAAGTGCACCGACGAGATGAGTCGCTGCAGCTCGTCTAGCTTGTACTCTTCTCGATCTCTCAATGAAGATGCTCAACATCTTGCGTATGACAGTCTTAACCTTGAGCATGCGCAGGAGCATGTAGTTGCAGGAGCTCTAGCGCGTGGACGAGTACAAGACGAGCGCGAGGTGCGTTCCGAGTTTTTCGACGCAGACGACGTCGTAGAGATTGCGGAGCATGTGCGTGTTCTTGAACGTCTTGGCGACCCAGAGCACCTCCTTGATGAACTTGGAGAAGAGCGGGAGCTGGAGCACGTCGAGAGAGAAGTTGTTAAGGGCATGAGTGCCACATCCGTAGGCGTAGGCAACAACATCGGGCTCGACCAAGATTTTGCGCAGCAAGGTCATGCTGTTGCACGAATCCGAGACGAAGCCCACAATGTTGTGGGGCTAGTCCAGCGCCACTGTGAGCCGCGCAAGCACGACTTTTATTCGCTCAACCAGATGCTCACTCGTCTCGCGTTGAGGTCACGCCGCATGTATTCGAGGAAGATGTTATGGGGGCTGAATACGATAACGTTAGTAACGCCGCGGGACGATTTTGCCGTCGATGGCGATGACAGCCGCCTGCTTTACTCGAACGTGGTCCACCGATGCCTGCATCGTCTTGTTGTAGGCGATCTCGAGTAGCGTCGTGCCTACCTGTGTCGCCGGCGCCAGATATCGCTTTGTGTCCTTCCCATCGTTTTTGTGTCGTGTTTAGAACAATTCGTCAGGTGCGTTGATTTAATTGCATATATCTCCATGCCATCCCTGTCCCCCGCGCTCTGTACTGTGGTATAGTACAGCCTTTAGTACATCACGGCCGTGGTCCATGGTCTGTGGTTGTCACCATCACAATTGTACGTTTAAAGAAAAAGAAGCATAGAAAAAGCGTTAGGCGCGTTCTTTTTTCTTTAAATAGAACAAGAAAAGGACAATTCCATAATGCCACGGTCGAATGAAATATGTCGTCGATAGCGTCGAGCAAACGACGCTCGAGAAGCTCATGACCGCCAAGAATGAGGACGGCTGGTGGACCGCCGACCATATACTCGATCAAATACAGTCGAAGGTGTTGCCCGTCCATGAAGCTGGTTTACCATATTCAAATTCCCATGGTTAGTCTCACTCTTGTCTTCGCTTTATTCGGACTGCATGGTAGCCCCGCAAGAAGGCCAAGTTTCTGTCGCACGGCCCTACTCTCTCCAGCAGCCTCGGCTTGTACTGTGCTCTACAATAGTGGTCACGATGGTTCGCTGCTTGTTGTGACGGGGTTGACGCAAGCGGTATTTCATTAGGTGCTTCGACGCTTCGAGCAATTGAATGCGACCTACAGTATGTACTCCGTGGACGGAGCGATCTACAACCTCAAGCCAACACGGCGTGGCCGTCCAAGACTCCTATCAGCCGCCAACTACCTGGGTCTCGTCCTCTGCTAAACTCGGTCAAAGTATGCATTTTGTGTTATTTGGCTTACTGTGCATTCGTGTTTTAGTTCCCCACTTTGGATGTTGTGTCTTGTGTTTGGAGTAACTCCATCTTGTGTTGACCTTTGGCTCAAGTTTGGGATCCACGTGCTCTGGTACACCCTTCGCGGCATGCCACTGTCCCGCTTTGAGCTCCCGAACGACGCAACCTCAGCTCTGTTTGTTGCGGCTATCCACGACCGCCATCCTTCGCTGCAACATGTATGGGGAACAGTGGACGGTCCGAAACTGTACCTTGCCGAGAGCGGGGGCGTGCGAAAATTTCAAAATGCCTACTACAACGGCTGGGGAGGGAACTGTTACGTCGGTAACATCATCATGTTCTCCGCCTACCGTTGCATAACCTTTCGTATCCTAAATGCTCCAGGTAGATGGCATGATTCCGAAATCGCTACCTCGGGAGGCTTGTACGCTGCGCTTGACAAAGTTTGGGATATCTATGGTATTTCCGTCGTTGCGGACACAGCCACTCCAAAAAGCACTGCCTTTTGTTGTACGCCGTTCTTATAATTTCCAAGGTGAATGAGCGTGGACCAGAGAACGCGCGCGGTGCTATGGAAGACAGCTCACGAATGCGCGGCAGCCAGCAGAATGGGGTATGCGAGCACTGCAAGGTGCCCTTCTTCGCCTCGCTGCGCGATTTCCCTACGAGGAACGTGGTCATCGACGCGTCGTATTAAAATGCTTATGCCGGCTGCATAACTATCGTACGCGCATGCTTGGGCGGAACCAAACGCGATCAGTCTACATGCCATACCTTGAGGCAGAAATTTCGTCTCTCTTCTCGCAGTTGCTCAATGATATCCAATGAAATTGCTTCATTCAGCTTAGCCGTTTAGTCGTGGCTAATTTAGATTTAGAATCGGTCCTCCCTACCGATTCTAAATCCTAAATTTTTGCATGGAAAATCCGTCGCCCGTCTAAATTTCAGTCAAATTTTTAGGATTAGGATTTAGACTTAGCTGTTTGGAATTTCAGGATCCTCCCCTGTAGCAATTTGGGTTACCAAGTTATATTGAAATTTTCCCGTGTAAGTATGGTGTGTACAATTCGGCATTAGGTTACCCTGTTAAATTTGAAGAAAAATATGATTTTCCAAAATACGACTTGTATGGAAAGCCGCATCACATTTTTAACGAAGCGCCATGTTTTGTGGCAGATACACATTTCTTGAACAATGTATGTGGACTTGGGAGTAGCATTCGAAGTTTCTTTATATTTTAAAATAAGCGCATGCATATTTTTAAAAATATCATTGAGGCGGATACTCATATATGAGACATTGTATATTTGGATGAAACGAAGTCTATTGTTAATGAATGGCAGGTCATAGGGCCTGTCAGTTTAGAACGAAATGTCTCCTCGTGGTGTCTATGCGGCTGAGCCTTGGCGGGCGATCTAGAAGCTCAAAGGCCACGATGCTCGTGACCGATATCTAGATACTCCGCCGAAGTTCCGTCAATCCGTGTCAAAATGGATATTTTCCTGGGAATTCATTCCAAAAAGATCCAGCTCAATCTGATCAAGCACACAATGCGCAAGGTATACACCTAGTTCCAGTCAGAGCGTTACAGCGCAGCGGCTCGCGCAGCAAGCAAGTGCTTCTCGATTACAACCCGCACACTTTGAAGCCAGATTTTGTCATGGGTGACCACGCCGGCTCCTAGTACAATGCAGTCCGAAGTACTTTCGGATCCGATTCGCACTACCTGACGTGCTTCTCTCACCTTTTTCGTGCGGTATACTATCCGACTGGTAGAAATCTTACTTGTTGTAGTGCTACCGCAATCACGGTTCAATGAAAGAGAACGAGTGGGGTAAGTTATATCCGACGTCTACGACATGCACTACCCCTCAAGTCAGGCCGAGACAACTACTGCTTGGCGCAAAGCACAGCGCAACTGGGCCAGCACCCCAGCGTTGCGCATTTTTCGGGCATACTTCTAGTAGCAATGGATCAAATCTTGTCGCTTCGCAAAGTGGCAAAACTACCATACTCAAAAAGGCTGTGCGAAAATAAACACACATCCCTAACGAGCAGCTCAAGGCTCGGTTAAAAGAGGTACAATGCCATTCAAAGCAGTCATTACAACGAACAATAGGCGATACCTGACAAGACGGTTGTACTCTCCCGGCTATTCCACGAGACTTGTCTAGTACAAGGGAGCCGAAGGCGCTGCCTACCACGTCGAGACGCAGGTTAGTGAGCGTCTAAAGCGTCTTTACAACAGTCAACAAAACAATGGCCCACTTGGGATCAAACACCTCGGGGGTGATTCGTGGCTTGTACAACACATGGTTTTGCGCATTCTTCAGGGCGTTCGCGGTGTGGTCAACGGTTCTACACACAGACGATGAAGAGGCAGATCCAGAAGATGGAGCGCAGTGGTTTTCCGGACCGTGGCTTGGCTGTCAACGTAAGCACTTCAAAGTAGGCACCTGCATCCACCTCATCGCAGCTTGCACGCGTGCTTTCGTACCGCTACCTGGAATACCAGTTCGTTTAGTACCTATGATCGTGCAAGGTCATCGCCACGGGTGGGGCGCCGTGGCAGCACAGCACAGTCTTCGACGACCTCGAGATCGCCTCAGGCGCCAGCGAAGATGACAGAGCGGCGGTGAATGATCAAGGTAGAGATGCAAGCACCACGGTTGACTCACAAGCCGACGAAGTAAGCTACGTCGATGTGGACATCAGTGTAGCGGTAGCGACGAAGATGATGAAGTCGAATGTCGTGCTGACGACTTTGACGACTGCACGGGCGAGGGCGCTGAGCAAGATAAGGGCGGCAAAAACAGCGTTGATCCTGAGGCGAATGAAGACATCGGCTACGACAGCGATGACGCCAAGGCGCAGGAAGATAGTGACTGCGACGGCGACTACGTCAAGTCGACTGAGAACGATGCTGACATGGATGCCGAGGACGACGGTGACGAGGATGTCAAGACAATGGCGACGAGGATGCCGAGGACGATGCCGATATGGAAGGCGACGACGTCGGTGTGCATGCAAGAGTTCAAGAAAGTTTTACCTGGGGTGACGACGACAAAGACCAGAACCAGCTCGGCGAAGAAGTTCACGCACAGAGCGCAGACGCCCGAAGCGCTTCAAGGACGGCATGGACTCAGATCGTCTCAGTCTATCAAGAAAGAGGCATCGTTGTAGATATTGAAAAGGATACATAACATGCATAATAAATGAGCTGACGCAAGAATTCGAACCCCGCAGCGCCTAGCTCTAGCAGCTAGTGGTGCCGATGCGCAAAATCCCTTTCCATGGTGCGGTGACTTGCGTTCGTCTTGCAGGAAAAAAAAATGCAGAAGGGAATCTTGTCAGTAATTGAGGTTTGCTGGCAAACAGTCAAAAAAGGAATGACTCACAATGCACGGTCGAAGCCGTCGACGTGAGCCACCGCCACTTCCGCTCTGACCCCGTGCTCAACAAATGAACCGACCATCCAGGCAAGTCAGTGGCTCCCCATGTATAACTTCATTTCATGGTTTAAAGTGCGTGTATTCATGTCGATGGAGGGCCGCTCATGTAGCTTGTGATCAGCGGCCTTGATCAGAAGCCCAAGGTAGCCGCCGACATATGCTACGCCATCCACTACACCTTCCAGGCCTTCTCGGAGCTGCTCGGCGGCCCAGAGTTGATGACCAGTTCTACGGCCAGGTCTTCTTTGCCTGCTTACGTACCAGAAGCCCAACGACGACAACCTGCGCGTCTAGGCCCTCAGCAAGATGATTCAGAGCGGTTTCGAGGCCCTCGGCATGACCTCAGCTGCAATAAGCCCCGGACCAGTCCCGATCGTCGCTGGTAACTATAATATGGCTCTCGTTCATACTCAATGCGTTCGGTGCGCTGTTAACCATAGAACTGTCAGCCATATAATCGTTTGTACTCCGCAGGTGGCGCTTAAAGTCCGCAGGGAGGTACTGCGGCGTTCGAGGCCGGAGCCATAAGGACGCTCTGCTGCCGCGTGCTGGCTCTGCAGCCGCGTTGGGCCGGCGTGCTCTAGGCGAAATCATGCTAGTTACGTTATCACGGAGATGACCCCAAGGAGAAGCTACGTTCGAAAGAGCGTGTGATGCACGGGCACAGAAGAGACCTTCAGCCACTGCACGCTGCACAGGCATCTTCGTCAAGTTCGATATAAATATGTGGAAAGCTTAGCTTGTAAGTTTTGCATGTGAAAACATGACATGTCATATGTGAGGCATTGAATCTCGTATGTGATCCACCCTTTCTTGTTTGGAACACCTCTGTATGCAGAGCAGCAGTATGTAAAGCATCATAATCTGTATTTGAGGTATACGCCTCGATAATTTTCGTTGCGCATTGACTTTATATTTGGATTTTTTGGCGTTTGGGCTGTGCAATTTGATTAGCTACCGAAAGCGGACCTCGACTCCATTGAATTACGTTGAGCAAATCGGTCATTTATCTCGGCGACTCGAGATTTGGCTTTCACATTTCGGATTTCAGCGGTAAGGGCGACCACAGCGGTTATGCCGTAATACACGTCGGTTCAGACCCAAATAACAAAACAACGAGTCATCGCAATAAAAATTTGGCGGTCAAGCTACCCAGCGGTTGGTGCTCGTCGGATGCTGAGATATTTTTGGTATAAGTGATTCCTCCAGCGACTCATTCTGGAGCGACGGCGATAGCGACGTCTTGGTCATGCTGCTTCCCAAGGGGCACGCAGAGAGGTCGACCAAGAGGTAGAGCGGATCTCGTCAAGGACTATAGCAGAACATTTACAAAGGCGTGAATGAGCCAAACATGATGGCACCGGGTCCTTGGCTCGAGCTTTAGCACGCTTACAGCACGTACGGGTACAAAGCAATCGGGTCGGGGTACGGGATTTATGAATTCACGTGCTATATGGACGCGCATATTTTGCTAGCTAGTCCAGAACCTGTACCTCCCTACAGCTCCAGATACTGTTCAGCTCCTCATTCATCCATCGAAGGACGCTTCCGCCCGGCATGTACGGCGGGCATTGAGCAGCTTGCCTTGTGTGAAGAGCCTCGTGAGCCAAGGTCAGACGCAGTGGTTCTCCTGAAAGCGCCAGTTCTCCAGTTTCTACCTTGGTTGCATTGGCACCAAGCATTCCGCATAGTCCCTTTCTGCAACGCCCACCTGCGTGATCGCTACTATGACCACCTTTTGGGCAAATCGGACAACTCATACATTATTCAATACAGCTGTCTTTTTGCACATCACTTACAGTCCGCGACACCTATGACTAGTTATTGACCCGAGACATTTGAGCTGCATTGCATTTTTGCGCGCAACTTTAGCCCACGTCCCCGTCTCGAGGTCGCGTGAACTCTAGTCAAATCCATATCCTGTGTGTTCCAATACCCTATAGGAGATTTTTTTGTTAACCGAGCCACGGGCCCGTCTCTTTGCTCCAGTAACATGATTTCCTGGTACTCTATGACAAAATATCGGCATGATATATTACCACTTAATGCGACTGTGTAAAGCACCGAGGATGAAATTCGACCAATAAGCATGGCGATCGATAGTGAGTGAACGCTGGTGGTTCGACAGGTCAGAGCGGCATACATTGTTCAAAGAAGGAAGGAGCTGCATTGACCAAGGACTCCGGGTGCCACAGCCACCAAAAGATGGTAAATGCAAGGAGCACGATACCAGTAAAATTTCCGCCAATCTCGGACATATATCATCCACAAATATCGAGTCTTATTGGCCAATATAACCCTACGCCGAGTTTCGAGTTTTCGCCTTTTCAGTATTTTTAAGAGTATTGGTCAGCTTCGATAGTCATTTAACAAGTTTTTCGTGGCATGATCATCAGCATCATCTGCCTGCCAAACCGCCTCACTCCGCAGGTCAAGCTCCGCGTCTTCTGCCTCATGCTCAAGGAGTCCAAAAACTACAAGCTACAGCGCGGTACGGGCCGGGGTTGCCGAGGACATGGACATCGACCGTCGCGTTATCTCCGGGATCTTGTCCACAAGCATCGATCAAGTCCGTGCCGGCTGCTTACCCGAATTTCGCTTTGACGTGCTCGCTCTGCGACCTGGAGGTGGTCATATCCAAAGCTGCCATCCACGCGGCGGTTAATACTGTACCGATGGAAGAACGCGGCTGCCTCATCAGCATCGCCACCAATGCCGGGCTTACGATTGGCAAGCTCGGCGCTTATGCACCCAGGACAAGCTAAGATCAAGGTCAAGCCGGCACTCACGACCGAGAGCAAGATCCGTCGCCTCCTCTAAGCCCGCTCCCACGTCTTTCGCAGTCTGGCTGATCCCAAAGTTTTCCTTTTCGACCGGATGTACGATGTGTTATGTTAAAGCATGCTTCTGCATGAAGCGAAAATAGAGTATGTCGTCCACCACCGAGGGCTTGAGCACGCTGCAAAGCTTCGTAATGATGTTGCCGCCGGCTGAAAAGTTGCTCTCGGACTTGGCGCTTGAAGCTGGGATGGCAAGAAATGAGCGAGCCACAACTTGCAGGTTCGGAAGGTGCCCTTGCGGTCGCCATTACCCGAGTACGTCACCGCGCTCGCTTTCTGGCAGTTGTACAACTGTTGCCTTGTAGCGCGCCACCTCTCAAGCCAGTAATTGATCGCGTGTCATTTCCAAGGGCGAGATTGTCGGCGCAGCCGACTAAGTCGCGATACGGCGAGTACTTGATCTTTTTCGCGGATCACGGTGTCGCAGACGCCGCACTTGCACGGTGGGCGGTCGTTAGCTTCATTGGCTCGACGTATTGCTCTTGCATCCTACGCAAGACTTCGTCCTCGGCAAATTTTGCGTCAACCTCAGTAGCCCAACCAGCGGTTGCAACCAGTGGACGTTAATAAGGGTCGAGAAATATTGCAACAAAGTGCAGAAGATGAAGCCGTACCTTGGCGTCGAGGGCGGCAGCGATCACACTCCGCAGCTTGGCGACGTCGACGCTATCCTTCTCGTCGGGCTGGCAGTGGCGTCTCAGCTTGTTAAACCAGAAGACGACGAGATGCAGCGTGGGCGTCTTCCAGGCCTCGAGCACGAGAGTTGCTTCCTCGAAAAGCTCGAGAAGGGCCACGAGCTCCTCCAGCACGTCTTGGTCGAACGCTGCAATGAGCTGGTTTTTCTTCTTCTCGCCTAGGACCTTTCGCACTTTTTCGTAGTTCTTCATGACGCTCTTGAGGCAGCGCAAGAGCGAGTTCCATCTAGTTGCGCTCTCTTGCTTGAACGTGGACGGTAAGAGCGCTTGGAGCTTCGCGTGCTTGAAATACGTCACCAATGTTTTGGCGCCGTCAACAACAGCAAAAACGCTGGGCATGGCATCGAAGTTTTCGTACGCAGGAGGTAGACGTTGACCATTGACGGTTGGTCTTCTTGTGCAGAACAGTCGAAAGGACAGTGCTGATTCGATGGTCGAGACACGGTAGCCGAATGCAGACTATGCCGATGCCGTCGTTGCCACTCATTTTGGAGCCTTGATCCGTCACCATGACAACGCGACTGAGGTCGGTCACGCCGAAGTCGTTGAGCACACGGACAACAGTTGAGCGTACGTGTTCGGCAGTGTGACGTTCGCCAGCAGGAAGCGGTCGGACGCAAAGCACTGATCATGAAGGCGCCACTGCTCGTCGACCCACGTTGCCGCAATCGAGATGAATGACACATTTGTGAGCTTCTCGGTCCAGATGTCAGATGTTGCGCCGATCATGACACCAGCTTGAAGCTCAGTGAGGACCGACCGCAGCTGGCTTCGCTTCGTGTTAGCGTCGCGTATAACGTGACGACGTAGCGACGTGCAATCGGGGAACAGGTTAGCAATAATCAAGCGGCGATATGACTTGAGGCCTATGTCGAACGCTGTTTGAGTAACGTCTTGGAAACTGTAGCCGCTGACTATGTTGAACGGGCGAAGGTCGAGCCAACAAAGCTTCTCCAGGGCCGTGAGGATCGTGGCCTTTTTTTGATCTGTCGGAGCTACAGGGTCCAAAAGAGCGAGAAGTGGCGGGCGAGCCGATCGCGCCGTGCAGCGGTGGCGGTTGAGAAGGTTCGTGCCGAGAGCCTTGTGGCGTGAGAGACGACACGGCACGAGGTTGAAGCTACAAACGTGTACTTGCGGTTGTTGAAAATGAAGCTGATTTCGTCTCCTTGCTCGCTCGTCACGCGTCCGAAGCGCTTCGAGTACTCAGACATCACCTTTCCGACGATCACCTTGATTTCGTACTGCGATGACTCCGACGACCACAGGGAGACTTCAATTTCTTCAGCGCGACGCGGCGGTGTGTTGGGCGTGGCTGGGGGCTTGTAGCGCGGAGCGGTGGTTGCAGGACTGTTGGCAGACATTGAATTCAAGGAAAAACGAAATAATCCACGGTGGTTGCTTAATTTCGAACCGGTAGAGCCAAAATATAAAAGCAAAACAACGGAAAGCCATAAGGAAAATTCATGGAATATATAGAAAACGATTGTCAACGGTATAGAAATTATCTGTTTGAGGACGTGATGTTATTTACCATTTTCACTCTTTCGTGCAATTTCGCTTTCGTGAAAACACATACTATTTCGCTATCAAAATGTAACAGTTTACTTATGTCCTATTTTTTGTTATTTTTTCCTTTCCAATATTTGTATTGTGCTTAATTTATTGTACATTTGTCCTTGAGGCACTCTCATTTCAAGCTAGAAAATATTCGCCCATGGTATCAGCTATGCGATAATTTCAGGTGCTGATCCCATTATTTGAATACAGAAGGTTATATAAAAATATATATTAAAATTAAAATCATCTAAAAATCTGATAATATTATTTTGTGATATTTCTATATATTTATAAAAAATGGTAAATTTTCGATATCAATAGCACATATTCTCGGTATATCAACGTCGGCATTTAGAAGCATTTGGCTATTCGCTGTTTAGCATTTTTACATGAATGACAGCGTTGAGTTGCAAAGATGACGATTTTGTCATAGGCGCATTCGCTGTTGGTGAGCATTTTTTGATGCTCAACGAAATCACCCTATGTTAATTATCATCGCAATACTTACCTCTCAGCTATGAGTTTACACTCATTTCATCAAAGTCGACTTGCTGGGCGCTTTTATATTACAAATATTAGCAGAGGTTAAAACTACCGACATAGGCCTAAGCGCTTGGCGACGGCTTTAAAGGCGCCACGGGGCAGCCTGCCGATGTTGGCGAGGGCAAGGTCGTGGAGGCCAAGCAGCACGAGAAGTTGCCGTGCGGGCACGAGGTCCATCATGATATTTGAATTGAAGTCTGATGCCTGGCGGCAGTGATTTTGGTTAAGGCAACTTGTTTTGGAGGGCTTACACTTGCCGGTTTTTCCTGGCCCATTCTATAACATTTCGTCGTTTTTGGGACCATGACGTCCAAAAGTATACAAAAATCAAGTTTTGCGACTTCGAAATAATTTCATGCAGACAAGCATTTTTGGTTCTAAAATGCGTGGACATGCAAAGGCTGCTATATATATCAACTACTGCGGTGGAAAGCTGAATTCACGACGCATCCATTGGTGCAATTCAAGTGACCTCGCATGAAGAACTCGATTTTCTGCAATTACTTGAACTCAAATGGCACTAGTATTATGGGACAGAGTAATATACTGCGACGCGACTATTAGCGCAACTGTATGTACGCAGCACAACCTGTCGCAGATAACCGGATTGTGCGTACTATCATGAGTTACAAGCGTTACGGTAAAACCACAGAATGTACAACAGTGTACAAATCCTACGAGGATGATAAAGTTATCAACTAGTTTGTAAAATTGTTTGTGGTGACTAAATTATTCGTTGCTGCATGGGTAGAAATAGTATATCCAAGTACAGACATGAACAGAAAAGAACTGGTGAGTTGTCGTGAAGGGCACGACAATATCGGACTGGTGTTAGAGAGACAGAGTCCAAAGAAAAGACGATGATAACGTAGATTGCATGCTCCTCACTAACTACAGAACTGGAGAGCTCGGCCACAAGCTTGAGCCTTTCGATCTAGCTGCTTACTGATAGTACTGATAGATTGGTCAAAAATATCGTTGTTCTATCAGCGCAACAGCCTCCAAATGGGTCGGCTAGATTGGATTCGACTTGGGTTGGCTACTCAGGTTTCGGTGAGTTACTTGGGATTAAGACAGCTCCGTGTATGGTGTTTGGACCCGGGCACTGAGTTGTCGATAGCATTACAGTGACGGATAAAATACAACGACATATTGCTAACGCATGATTGGTCAGTATCTATGTGCCACAAGCATATGGCTAATTGTAGTTTTGAAACCCCCCCAGTCCTTGTGCGGAGCGATTGGCGTGTGCGACAAAGGTTCCGCCTTTAATGCGGCAACCCGGATTCAAACTCCAATCCGTTCTATTTTTTATATTTCATGTACGCAGTTAATTTGTGGCATCACGGCGCACACGCCATGGTGGCCTTCTAATTGCAGTGGCCGTCCGAGCGTGCCGTTAGCTTGAGAACCATGTCCTGGACGTATGTACGAGACGGCCATGTTGGTGGCGTACTCGGCAGCGACGCAGCGCAAGTCTTTGACAACGAATGTGACCTGCGATGACCACGGTGCACAGTCGCAGCACGGGCTCGGCGACTGTGCTCCTTGTCGTGGTTGTATGAGACGTCCGAGTTGGTGGCGTACACAGCTGCGATGCAGTGCATCTTACGCACCCATGAAAAGTGGCTGGCAGTAACCGCATGGCCACAGAGCACTGCCGCTGCACGGGCACGGCGACGGCCAGTGCGGCGAGGGACCTATGTAGCCCATGCGACACAAGTAAGATACGCGTCATAGCGGCAGCATCGGGCGTGACTGCGCTGAGGAATTGATTCCCGTATTCTTTGTATGCGATAAAAATGCCATGTTGTACATCTTATTTCGATTTAACTACTTTTGCTGTTTTTATGGTTTTAAGTACCAATATAGTCGTATTGTACCCATTTCGCAAATTTCGCGATTAAAACAAAAATGCCACATGTGTTCTCAAGAATATTCGACCAAACACTCACATCTCTTGCGCAAAATGGAATTGATTACTTGTGAGGGATAGATTTCTCGAAACTACATTTAATGGTGGAACTCGATATTTCATCCCAGGCTTGAATAACTCGTTCAATGGTAGCTCGTCGTTTATCAGTCGCTGTGTTATGCACATTTGCGCTTCAATCCAGAGGCGCCTGAGTTTAGCCTTGCATACCCCCATGACTCCGACCTCAAGGGGCTGAGCAGCCGCGGTGCTGTTGGGGGGCAAAGCAACGATTTCGAATACTATGTTTGTCCACATGTAGTCGTAACTTGCGTCGCTCACGTGCACCTTGAAGTTGTCAACCAGATGCACTCTTGGCTCGAGATTGGGCCTAATTTAAAACAAATATACACCTAGAGAAACTACGCAGTACTCAATGATGCGCTTAAGATCCCAGCCTCTCGTGTCCATCCTGGCCCGCTTCTGGACAATATAAGCATGCTCTTTCGGCTACATGTCCAATTCCTTCTCGTCAATAACACGTCCGACGCTCCCCCGAATAATAAACATTATCGGGAGTTTTTCACCTAGCAAACATTAGAGGTGGATATATAGACCTTATCATTGCTTCGAGCAGCTAATACAGCTGTGAGGCGCATAGAATTCTTCTCTGCAGCCTCAATCACGGCTGGGGCACCTCTTTCTGAGAAGGCTTACTTCTGTGGATAATCATAGTATATGCCTGTCTCGTCCGCATTAACGATAGAATCGGACGGGCAGTGGCAAAAGCCTCCTTCTTATCCTCAAGCTCCTCCACCAGTTTCTTCGAGCTGGCTCTTTTACGTGAAGAGTCATGTCGCGAAGGAGTCGTACGAGGGAATCCGGTGCATTTGTTGCGGCGTAATTTTGAAGCCACTCAGGTTCCTCGAGTTTTATAAACTCAATAAGACGTGATACGGTCACAGCCCGAGAAGCCCTATCGAGGTCTTTAATATACGTTAATAGACCCTATCACGCACATTATTTCATGTTATTTATTATGTCTAACCTGGATAAACGGGATCGATGATGGTCGCCCGCCACCGTGGCGCCGGTTGGGCGACAGGGCAACTCCGAGGGATCGAAGGGAGGGCACCATGGCGAGCCACGTCTTTAGTGTCGACCCTGGTATGCCGTTAGCCTCATGAAAGGCCGCGACGGATAGTCCTGCGCGGTTAAAGTCATCGAGTACTTCAATCTTCTTCCGAAGGGTGTACGAGTTGCGCGTCCACCGCGAAGCAGAAGGCATAATGTTTCAATTTAATTTACTCAGTAAAGACGGACGAATTCGGCATCCTTGCTTGCAATCTCCACCCTCCATTTCATTCCAATAGATTTTGGCGATCTCTCGTTCGCCCACCAGATTTTCGCCAATCATATTGCAATATTTGGCAGCTTTTTTACAAAGTACTCGGGAAAAGCCATTTTTAATTCAGTACGTGGTGTTGACTACGCCACTTGGCCCACAATCCTGCGACATATACTGTAGGTCACAGAACGCTCTTTTTCGTCCGTCACAGTACAAGCATTGCACAGTCATAAAAATAAATATTCGCGTAGCCAAAATTCTAGTAAATGCACGTACGAAATTTAATATCAGAAGTCACAATTTTGACGGCTCGAAGACTCGCCGACACTGGTGCTCATTTTTATATGTTCCGTAAAATAGAAAGTGGACAAGTAGCTCATTCCAGCAATGAATGTGACCCTAACGGCATCGACGTGCTTTAGTCGTATCGGTCGACGAAGCTTGCGGCGATCGGGAATGTGTGTGACCGCGCAGGGACAAAGAGAGCCCACGAAGGCAGCGATCGTGTCGCGCTTGGCTCAGGCTTTGGAATTTTGGCGTCAAACGTAAACTCGAAGAAGTTGTGAAACATTTTGACCTCGTGGACTTTAAAGGGTCTGATCGATGTAGGTCCTGATGAGCGGCTAGAGGTACTGGCCTGGTCCCAATGAGGTCCGGAGATGCCCCCGCGCGAATAGCTGCGATGTGTCGGCACTTGGCGACTGCGCATGTTAGCTGGTCGCGACTAAAATGTGACAGGAATTCGACACACAGGCCTTGCAATTGATAAACCGCCAGCTTTGGCGGCGCTCCATGTCCTTATACCCCTCAAAGTGGGCCCAGTTTTCGTTCTTGTGCCTCCCTATATCTAAAAATACCAATGACCACATTAACGCGATTCCGTCATGGCGAATAACTCACACTGGCGCCGTCGCTAGCCAGTATAAGCATCTTGCCACTACTGCCAATCAGATTGTCCAAATATTAAAACGGTCAATAACGGATATATAACGCTTGAGCAACCGTTCCACCAGTTCGAAATATTGAACCGACACCCTTGACGGCAGGTTTGAAGTTAATGGGTCGGTCTATGCAGACAACAAGGTACCCATGCGTTTACAATACTGGTGGCACAGACTCACAAACAGTGCGATATTTATGGACAACGCAACAATATCACAAAGCTTGGCCTTGGGCGTGATACGACGCTCGTCGCCGAAGGCCAACTTGCAATTGGCATGCCTGGAGTATGACATCCCTGTCGATCAGGGGCTAAACCTCTAAGCCGATGGCTTCTAAAAGTATCCCATATTGCACTTTTGGAGCAATCCAGAGAATGATCGGCTTGTGTTGGGACCATTTTTTAGTCGTGTCAGACCGCTTGATCCAGCTCATACCGGAACATTTTTAGGCTTTTTGATCCACAATTAACACATTACAATGCGTTGGGGAATCATTGGTGTGTACCAGATTTTCATCACATTGCTTTCTTAAGCTAGTCCACAAAGCAATCAGATTTTGTGGCTGGGGCTTTTATGGAAGCCCTCCGGCTTGACCGAAAGTCTGTGAATCGGGGTCTATTTATTCGCTACACGTGTAACAATTTCATAGCGGCGGTAGTGGCCTTGACGTAAGCGAATGGCCATGATGTTTCTTTCCACCTCCACACCACTCCAACCTCCAGCCAATAGCAATGTGCTGGGCCAACGTTAAGACCAGAATTGGCCGTGCGTACACTGTATGTTTGAAATTTTAGATGTCCGCGTACGGTGAAAGCCATCGATGCGATTCGCCTTTGGGGCGGTCGGGCAGCCCTGAGTACGGCGCCATCATTGCTTTATCGTCGAGTGAGGTGTTTCGGTCGATGCTGGAGTTCACTTCAGCTTGCGCAGCGGTTGAAACAATACCAATTTTCGACCAAAAGCGCTGCACGACTTGCGTCGTCACGTCCGGCCACGTCTCCCAACCCCACTCGGAAGTGTGAATTAAAATATTATCACGACAATTGAACTTGGCGTAAGGACGAGATGCTGATTATCTTATTCATCAAGCAACTTGTAAATTTAATAGGCTTATCTTGGTACCTCAATCAGTGTATGCTTTAATCCAATTCCGAAGCGAATGTTCTGTGAGCAGTGCAAAACACATATTGGAACCAATGTTGCTTCGCGCAGCGGAACCAAATTTCAATCAAACGAGTTGAATAGTGATTGCATATAAAATGGTCAATGTGATAGACAAATTTCGCGACCACACAGAAAATCTCGGCCAAGCTCACGTGGACAAAACCCCTAAACCCCTTGCACGAATACCTCATTGTCAAACGAGTTGCGTGGGTTAGTACTGGTGGCAACGCGGTCATGAATTGCCTTTCGCGGTCGCTTGCTGCCTACGCCACGTCACGTGTTTACACTTTCGGTGCCCCCGATGCTGACTACACCGCTTTTCTTAGCAGCATAAACCTCCGCGAAGGCGACCAGATTTCGTTGCAACGGTCCATCGAGTACACGGCGTTCCTCAACTCTCGTGGCCTTGGTGGGCTTTTGAACGCTTTTCACGCTCGAGTGCGCTTTCCAGCTCTGAAAGTTCTTCTTCGCGAACAATTAATGGCATTCCTCGAAGCAGTAAAGCTGTTTTTCTCGATTTTTTAGGATCGGCCAGCATACTTCGTTACGATCAACTGCGGTCGCACTTTTTTCCTGTGTGGAAAATTTATTTGAAAGACAATTATAGACCAGAATTACGATCAATATGTTACTGCGGTAAGTATGCATTTCAGCTTTTTTAAATTTAATTCTATTTTTAAACATATTTCCACAGGCAAAAGGCAATCAATACACATAAAAACGCAGTATTTTACCTGTCCAAAACGTTTGAAGCTGTTTGGCGAAGGCACCGAATTACCAACAAAAGCTGGTGTTTATGGCTGAAGCTACCCGACACCGTGGAACTCGACCCACATATTAGTTCGACTGTGTCATAATTCGCACGAAAATTACCAAGGTCAACCTCGGCCACAACCACGAACTGCCCTTCTCGACACCGCTGCCCGCTCGCGCAACACTATCCTGTCGACAGACTTCGTACGTACAGTTTAGTCTACGGGGGCTAACAAGCAACGGCATATCAGCTCGTGACGGAAACGGTGCCCAACCTCGACATCTCGCGTACGTCGGCCAAGGCCATGGCGCGGGCCACCATGGCCGACTACGGTCAAGTAATCTCTGGCGCACACGTGACGTTACTCAAGCGCAAAGTCGATGCCGCCTTGAGCCTGAGCGTCGTAAGAGAAAATATCATATATGGTCGAAATGCGATGCTCAATAGGTCTAAATTTGTTCCAACTGCGTGTATTCTCATGTTTTGTCCCTAAATCCTATCGTTGTAACTAAAATGTAATCCGCAAACATGACACACACGATCGAACAGACAAAGCGTTTACGATTACACAGGAGAGCTGCGAAAGTGGGTGGGCGCCAACGAGGCACCACCTACAGGACATTTCGTTTTGTGAAAGCTCGTGACACCGCAGTTTGAGGATGGTCGCGGGCTGGCGGCGGGACGCCGCACTTGGCGGCGTCGACGAGGATATACTTAAATCCTTCGACACATCCTGTCGTGTTGGCCGCGCCGTCGGTCGTCTCCGCTATGAGCCATGAGTCCTCGGGTAGGAAGTCGTCCACGATCGTAAGCTGCAAAAAGTGTTTTCCCCACTTGCCCGCTCGTGTTGCAGAAGATGTTTTTGATGCTCTCGTCGGCGTCATGCGTGATGAAGTAGGTAAAGCCGTCGTTGGTTACAGGAACGATGTGATCTTGCGCTGGCCAAAGAGCGACTTGGCCTTGGCGGCGTCGTGACGTACTCACTTGTACTTGGCTGCTTCGGATGGCTGCGTTCGTGGTGCTGGGCGTACTGATCGGTGCGAAAGGACGTAAATCTCTTTGTCGTTAACGTTGTCAAGCGGGGCTTTTACGTCGTGGTCGCGAGCACATCGATTGACGACAGCAGCGCCAGGTCCTTGGGCTCGCGTCCATAGAAGTGACAGAATAGGCACAATGCAGTCTGGATGATCTGGCCAGTGGTGCTCGTTGAGGTCGAGGAGACCCGGATACTGTACATTCGCTCGTCATCAATGTGATAGACCTTGATGCAGCTCTTTGCGGGAGCGCGCGTCCGCGCTCGCGAGGCTTTGGGCAGCACGGATTTCTCGACGGGCCGCGGGTCCGGGGTCTTGGCTGATGGGGCCGACGGTTCCTTGCCGCTTCGCGTTCGAGCCATTCGAAAATGAACATTGAGCCCGGGACCATGCCTGAAATATCAAAGACTGCTGCTGCGTCGAACGTGGAAAAAATCTATTAAATCCACACTTTTTTGGCCTGATAATAAGACCCGGTTGTAACGTTGTTGGTGACCTCATGTCGTGAAAGGCCATTGCTAGAGTTGTCCCAACTCGTAACGGGTCACTTGTAGACGCGATATCAAGACGGGGTTCATTCTCCAAATCGATGCGAAAAGCAATGGTGTCGTCGACGTCGCGCTGGTCGAACATGTGCTGGTCGGATGCGTGCTTAACTTGGAGAGTACGCACAACGGCCTCGACTGTGTCGTCGCAACCAACGCAATTTTGACGACTTCGACGCACAAGTCCTTGAATTTGAATTAGCATTGGCAAGACACTTTTAACTCGTTGCGTTGATCTTCGATAGCCCGCATTATGTCTGCTGGAGGGTGCTCAGGGTCTTGTTGAATCATGTCAATTACAGCTGGCGAGCCAACGGCGTCATCTGCAATGGGATCAGATCGTTATCAGATATCATATCTTTAAACCCGTTGCTGCGGTCGAACTTGATGGTCATCATGATCATAGAGGTGCTTCCCATGACACCAGATTTCAACGATTTTTGCAGGTGTTGAGTGGGTGGTACAAAATATAGGATTGTAAAAATCCAGAGTAAGAGACACAAGCATACATAAACCAAATACAGTACGGTGAGTGTGTCAGGAAATTGTCGTGACACGCTTCAGTAATAAAAGTCGTGTTCGGGCATTATTCAACAAATGATGGATCAAATGATAAAATTTTGTATAAGAGATCCTGGGTTTTCTATTGGTCTTATTGGCATCAATTCCTCCTCATACTCGATTGTTAGTGGTTACCTTAAGAGAAAGGGGACTACTACAGAGAACGACGACCAAATTGGCCCACAGTGGTACAATCGTAATGGCTTGGAATTTGTATCGTACGTTTGTCCGGCTCGAAAATTCTTTTTTCTTGGCACGAATGGCATCATCACAACTACCCCATGCAACCAATCTGGTCGTCGTTCTCTGTAATGCCGGACAGAATAGAAATGAATTTTGCATGGAGGGCCAAGTCGCCACGCGCGGCTTGGTTCCTTGTCTTTGACAAATGATGACCTTCAATTGAGTATTGATTCGGAACCACACCAGGTACACCGCTTGTTGTGATGTACAAACGAGACCAGATATCCCGACAGATACTGAGCGTCAAACGTCTTGGCGCACTCTCTCTGGTCGCGGACCGAGCAGTGTACGTACAGCGTCGGGAATTTATTGGCCGTGGTACAACAATCCACTTGTCCCAATGCCATTGCTGAGGGGCGCCAGTCCCCTCAGCAATGGCATATAAAATTTATGAGGATCTCTCGTATATTTTGCCACGTAATTTTTGTTGATGGGCGAAGGCAAGACTATTGGCACCAGACCCAACATTGTGGCGAACAGCCAAATGAATTTAAGGCACATATTGGTTTATAATGCCCACCTCCAAGGCTCAGCTAATGGCCAACTCCTGCCACAGCTACACCATTCGGTGTAAGCTTGAGGTGTTGGACTTCGTCGAGACTTCTATCGCTAGCTCTGTAAGCCAAAGAACTAAAATAATTCCCATTTCGTACATCAAGGTCTGGATCAAATCGGAGTCTGAACTGCGCTCTGCCAGCCTGGTGCTTACCAGGCGACATAAGAATGGTGCAGGGCGCCCTGAAATAATTCCTTTTGCTTAAGTAAGCACATAATACAATACACTTCCTGTGGTCCGTATTAATAGCAACAAACAAATTCAAGTGACCATGGAAAATCGAGTTTTGCTCGGATTTGGACACTTACGCCACGAATCCAACGCGTCCGATTTCGTTTATGTGACAAACAATTCCTGCGTGAATTGGACCGTTCAGTCCACCATTTTGACGAAGGCAAAAAAGTGCACGCACCAATTATTCGACGGAAATCGACCGATCATCATTAAAGTATTCTTCGTAGCTGGGCAAAAACTTTTTTGAGAGTAATAATTTCAACGGAAACCTCCACCATCCAAATCACAAACGAGTAGGTGTCGCCTCATTTTGGAACTTCCACCATAGGCAAAAAAGCGGACGTGAGCCCTGAACGGCAACTCCACATCATTGACGACGTGGAAAAACACACTAGTCGACGGTGCACCGCCGCGCGGCGCGCTCGCAGTGTCCACCGCTTCGTTGTCTGCCGACTTTGGCGAAAGCGCAAGGAAGCCCCGTTGGGCGTCACATTTGACGTCCTCTCCAACAAGCGGCGCGCGTCGGGTCACAAGGGCCGCTCCGCACAACCACGTCCAAGACAGCGCTCTTGCGCTACATCAAGAAGGGCTAGCTGAAGCCCAAGACAACAGACATCAAAACACGGCTCAGCCACGAGGCTAAGGGGGGCGAGACTCGTATTTTGCTTATTTAAAGTAAGTGCAGTTTCTCCCTCTAACCTACCTCGGCCTATGTTCTTGTTCCACCACATGGAGGACCTAGTACACGTCGATGAAAAGTGGTTCTGGCTAGCGACAGACAAGGCTCGATGCTACGTCCTGCCAGATGAGCCTGTGTAGCCTAGAGCTGCGCAGAACAAGCGCTACCTGGGAAAGGTGATGTTTTTGAGTGCCGTTGCCAGGCCGAGGCACAACGCGCGTCGAATCTGCCAGTTTGAAGGTAAACTTGGCATATGGTCCTTTGTCGAGCAGCGGCCTGCCAAGAGGTCGTCTCGCAATCGACCGACCGGAACGCAAATTTTGGCCTGCGTGTCGGTCAATGCTCGGGCTTACCGAGCGATGCTCCAGGACAAGGTCGTGCCTGCCATCGTGGCCAAGATGCCTCGTGAACATTCCAGGATTGTGATCCAGTAAAACAATGCCACCCCCATGTGCGTGAGGGCCTGTTTTGGGCTGGGGTGGCATTTCCGTTGAAGTCCAGAACGAGCCAGCGAATTTCCCTGATCTATATGTGTTAGATCTGGGGTATTTCAATGCAATCCGAGGCTTGCAGCAACAGACTCGGTCGCGGACGATCGACGAGTTGATTATGGTAGTACAAGAGTCATTCGAAGAGATCCCAGTAACTACCTTAAAAAAGTATTCTGTACGTGGTCTGCGTATGTGGAGCAGACAATGCTGCTCTGCGGCGGCAACGAATACGAACTTCCTCGCCTGAAAAAGGCAGTAATTCGCCAGAATCAGGATGGTCTCCCTCGTTATTGGGAATGTAGCGAGGATGCGTACACGACCGCCAGCCTGTGCCTTCAGGATGCGGTTTGATATGTGATAATCCAAAGTCATATTTTTGCATTTTCGCCAGTTAGAAAGTGGTAGCAAGCAAAATCACGCGCTTTCCGGATTCCGACATATTCCGACATATCCTGTCGGAATCAAATCAAAATATTTCCCCAGCTATACAAAAACCTAATATAAATATTGAGCACCACATATTTATCAAAATTCCGACAATCGTACGGATATCACGCACTAACCGAGCAAAAAGTCTGACCACAACACGGCGTCATTCACCAGCATGAACATCAATTCCCTTTAACCTGTCAACACGGCGCAAGCCTCAAGCCTTCCACGTGAAGCTTCTTGCGATTCCTGAGCGCCAACGGACAAGCCTACGTGGCATCTCTGAACAGCTCGGTAGAACAACAACCTTAAATCTACGCGTTTCCCATCAACAAGCTAGGATTGGCTATTGCGACGTTGCACAGCTACAAGCGCAAAGGCATGATGCAAGCGCACTCTAGTGCCGTCAAGCCCGTCTTGACGCCGGCCAACAAGTTGGCGCGCCTCACGCACGCGATGTCTTTCGTCCGAGGCGATATGACGTTCGACCGATGCTGGCCTACGTACACCGAGAAAAATGGTTCTATATGTCGGAAGATGCCTTGAGCTTGACTTCCTGCGCTCGCATGTCTTTCGCGGTGTCTGAGGCGACACGATTCTTGCACACGGCCCAAATGATATCAATTGGTTGAAGCTCGGGGTAAAAAGGGGCGTATAGAGCACTTTGTGGTCGTGCGCATGAGCCAGCTCGACGCAGGCATAGCGTGGCAGCTGCTTCACCATCTTAACTTTCTGAAGCAGCTCGGCCTTTACGTCGCGGGCATCAAATTACATGTTCCGCTTACTGCATATAATACATAAATCAGACAAAATCGAGGGAAATTAACACGTACGAGAGTCACATTTGGATGGCTGCGTTTCGTCAGCTCGTGGTGGGGTTCGGGTTCAAGACACGCTTGTGGTACTTGGCGCCATCCAAGTGGATGACGCAAGTACCGAAATATGCTTCCAGAGTCTCGCACATTTCGTGGAAACAGCGCTCAAATAGCTGGGCCGTAAATTTGCCGTGATAGTCGGTGTCCGACTTTGGTTGCGACTGCCAGTATTTCGAAGACCCGCGTGTCCACGAGCAAACCAGAACCTCGTTTTGCAGCCCGTCATTAAATACTGTTGCTACCTTACAACTCGTTCAATTTACCCGCCCCGACAATGCAAATTCTCGCACCTATGCCCTTCTTAGCGTAGCGCCTGCAAGACTTGTCCAACCACACCCGCGAAGCTGTGTGATTTTGGTTGATGTACGACTCGTCTAGATAGACTTTGGATTGGATGGGACGTGCGTTCGAGTCGCGATTCTCCAACTTTGCCTTTATATACTGCACACAGAAGGCAACGTTTGCGGTGGATTCAGCCAAGTAGTTGCGCTTCTCGCCGCGTAGATATCGGAAGCCAAGCCGCTGAAGGACCCATCGCATTGTACGAACCGAGACTTTGACCTCATGCATTCTACATTATCGATGTTAATACATTTCGTTTATACTCTATCGGTGATAACTTACTCCAGGAGCTCGGCAGCGACAATTCTTGCTGTGATATGGTATTATGGTTCAAGGATCCAGCATCGAGTTCCATGTTTGGTCCCCCATGTGTGCCATCTCGGTGGTGCTGCGCGGCTTGTGAAGTACTCAAGCCGATTTATCAATAATAGACTAATGATATTGAGCAACTAAGAGCATCAATCGATAGCCCAGTTTATATACTACAAGTCCTCAAATCCCCATGTTCATAGATGCCTTGGTTACTGCAAAACCTTTGTTGCAAAACCAGCGTCCATCTGCGTGCACTTCCCACTTGCCCGGACAATAGCTTGAAAACCACAAGTAATGCAAGGGGAGACGTGGCTGTTAACTTTTGTCCCGGTGCAAAATCACGTTTTTGTCATATCTCCCTGCATTTTACACCTTTATTCGCAACATTACCGTCAGTGAATTGCCTTGACAAGAGGAATTAAATGCTGGTCTCTGTTGGTGAAAATTCAAAAAATCTGTGAAATTTGCCAAAGGCAAGGGTGGCCGCGAAAAACCTTTGCCGCGAACTGTATCCGGATGAATTGCAATACACATTTCAAGAGCCAGGAAGCCGACTACGTAAAGATGCTTAAAGCACAGCAACAAGGTCGGTATTTGTACGCAGTAGTAGCTGTGTGCACTTTTGCCTCGAAGAGGCGGCGGTGGCACGTGCCGTCGCAAGGAGGGAAGTCTCTGGTTATGGTTGACCTCAAATAGTGTGTCGGTTCACAGTCCACCTCTTCGGGAATCGGCCTCGTGAAAGTTGCGTTTCAGTCGTTTAGTCGAATTTTGTTTCCCGTTGGATTCTGGGATCGATCATTTGGACGAGCAGGGTGGCATTGCGCAGCACACAGTGACGATGATTCCACGGCGCATCGAGATGGCTGCGCTATGTGCCGTAGGCACTCTCCTCTGCTACGCCGACCGTGCTTTCCTCATCACGATTTTGCCCCACTCATGGCGTCTATGTGACAATAGGCACGAACATTGGGGTCGCGATCCCAGCTTTTCAAACGGACCACGTCATCCAGGGCCACGTTCTCTCTGCGTTCTTCTACGGGTATATCTGCACACAGTATCTAGGTGCATGGATTGCAAGCAAAGTCGGTGCGAAATTCGTTCTTCTCGGAGGCGTCGGCCTTTGGACGCTCTTTGACGTGCTCACAGTCCCGTGCGCACACTCGCCTGTGCTACTCTGGCTCGTACGTGCGGGAATGGGTCTTGGTGAAGGCATCGTTTTTCCGTGCATGCACAACTTCGCATCTGCTTGGTTTCCAATTTCCGAGCGCAGCCGACTGAACTCCTACATCACGAGCGGCATGGATCTCGGTACCATTATGTCGATGCTCGTGGCGCCACTGCTCATGGCTGCGTGCGGCTATCCCTCTATCTTTTACACGTTTGGCGCCCTCAGCGGTCTTTGGCTGCTTGGGTTTGCTTGGCGCGGCAGCAGTCGTCCCGAGACCGACCAGTACATCAGCGACGTCGAGAGAACGCACATCCTTGCGACACGCAGCGCTGCAGCAGCGAAGGAGTTCAACACGCCGCACTCATCGCGGAGTGAGACGCCGGAAGTGCTCCCCTGGCGGGCCTTCTTCGCGCCGAAGGCGCTCAGGGCCATTTACGCGAGCCACTTTTCGTACAATTACGGCTGGTATATTCTCCTCGGGTGGATCCCGCAATACCTTCGCACCGAACTGCACTTGGAGCTTGCAACGAGCGGCTTTGCCGCAGCAGTCCCATACCTGGCTGGGTACTGCGGCATTCTCTTCTGGGGCTGGGTTGCCGATCAGCTCATCGCCCACGGCGTCCGACTCTTGACAGTGCGCAAGCTGACCAACGGCTTTGGGCTCGTCGGCTCGGCGCTCTGCCTCTACCTGCTGCGGTTTGCGTCGTCGACGTTTGGTGCCGTAGCCATGCTTTCGTTCACTCTCTTTCTCTCGCGCGCCGCGGCGTCGGGGTACTGGGTCAATATGATTGACGTCGCACCGCGCCATGCAGGCCACGTATGAGACCAAAATGTGCAGTCGTGCTTACAAGGATGTGGTAGATCATGGGCATCAGCAACACCATCGCCACGCTACCCGGGATCTTCGGCAACATTCTCACGGGTAAAATCCTCGCTCAGACCGGCGACTGGAACCTTGTCTTTCTAATTGCGTCGGCGGTCTTGACCCTCGGCGGCATTGTGTTTCAGTGCTGGGCAGGCGATCACGACGTCTTTGCGAGAGACTTCGACGACGACGAAGCTGACGACCTCAACGTGCGCACGCCCCTGCTCCACCGCAACCTCTAGTTGCCTGCCCACAGCCCTGACAATCGATGCAATCAAAAAGATTCGAATCTTAAGCCGCCGGGCACAACAGGGCCAATAGAACCGACGAGCACACCGGCAGTGCGCCAGCCGCAGAGGCATGTGGGTGCAATGGATGAGACCTGATCCCTCGCTCGGCATGTGGCTGGCGCACGTGCCCCTGGCGATCTTCAGGTAGATTCACCTGCTTTCTTCAACAGGTTTTTCACTTGCGATTTTAAAATTACCCATTTCAACCACATATTATAATAAAAACTTTGATCAAAGGTACTTGGTGCCTGTATAGAAGGTGACGTTGTCTAAATTATTATAATAAAAACAGGGGCCGTATGCGTCGGTTTTATTCCCCACCAGTCGTTTGCGTATATTCATTTTCAGAGGTTTCTCATGCCTCACACCTGACGCAACCAACGCCAGGAGCCACGGAACGATCGGTTTTAAGAGGTTTTCCACTGGAAGTGGGATACACTTGGGTTGAGTATGTGGACCAATCAACGAGCGCCGTTTGAAAAAGTGCGGCTGCGGGTCATTTGCCAATTTGCAGCTCGTCCCGCACCGCGCTTCCTTCCTCCAGGTACCGACATGATCTTATTGCTAAGTCGCATGGAGGTACGGCCTGGAGCGGGCCTGGCCATGCGCGCGTCCATGGACCTCTGTGGCCAAGTAGAAATGCATCTCGTGAAGCCTCAAAAGGCTGAGATGGCATGATGCATTTGATTGACGTTTGAACCAGCGAGGGGTGCCTCCAGCGTATGAGCCCATGGTTTCGACCATGAATATGCCCATCATGCTGGTCGCTGAGATTATACCCTTTTTACCTGATCCGGGTCATACCGGCGGAGGGACTGCTGAACGAATCTTGGTTTTCACCTCTTCTTTCTCTCCACAGCATGCTCGCCTCCATCCGCTCGTCGCTCTCCAAGCGTTGCCTCTCAACCGTGGGCCCCCACGCCCCTAAGATTGTCCGTACGGGTAATGGTCGCGTACCGGACGAGGCGTGGCAAAAGGCCAACAACGCCCGTCTGACGCCGTTTGACGGATACACCTTTGCGTACGCGTCGGTGAGTCTAGCAGCCTAATGCGCTCCCTAGTCCCGTCAAGGAGGCGGAGGTGTCCCGTGAGATGACCACCCGGTACATGAAGGACATGTACGACTTTGCCGACTCAGATGTCATCATCGCCGGCGCGGGATCGGCTGGTCTCTGCGCTGCCTATGAACTCTCCAAGTACCCCAACGTCCGCGTCGCCATCATTGAGCAATCGGTTGCTCCTGGTGGCGGTGCTTGGCTTGGCGGTCAGCTCTTCTCGTCCATGATTGTGCGCAAGCCGGCGCACCACTTTCTTGACGAGCTTGAGATCCCGTACGATGTCAAGGAGGATCACGTTGTGATCAAGCACGCTGCCCTCTTCACATCGACGGTCATGTCCAAGGTCCTCAAGGCCGACAACATCAAGCTCTTCAACGCCACGGCCATCGAGGATCTCATCATCAAGAACGGCCGTGTCGGCGGCGTCGTGACCAACTGGACGCTCGTGACGCTCAACCACGGAACTCAGTCGTGCATGGACCCCAACGTCATGGAAGGCAAAGTGCTCATCAGTGCGTGCGGCCACGATGGCCCCATGGGCGCGTCCGGCGTGAAGCGTCTCCAGAACATTGGCATGGTCGAATCGATCCCCGGCATGGGGCCTCTCGACATGGCGGCCGCCGAAGACGCCATTGTCGCTGGTACCAAGGAGATCGTTCCTGGTATGATTGTCGCGGGCATGGAAGTTGCAGAGCTCGAAGGCGCGCCCCGTATGGGCCCCACCTTCGGCGGCATGATGATCTCGGGTCAGAAGGCTGCGCATCTCGCTCTCGAGGCCCTCGGTATCAAGAGCCACATCAACCCCAACATGTCCTTCGCCATGTCTCCCATCCGCAAGGCCGCCTAAGTTGTAGTAACTGTGCAATTGAATTTTGATCTGCCCAAATCTCGTTGCCATTGCCAACCCATGCCATCGTAAGTTCGCCAGGTTCATTCCAGGCAGAGAGCTCAAGGGCAACCAGCCCAGTTGCGCAGTCCCTTCGGTGGTGCGCAACTGCGGCGGCAACAGGAACGGTGACCTGGCAGACAGCACTGAGGTCATGCCACTGAGCAGGTGACGAGTCCGGATGAAGACGCCACACGAAGCGTACTGAAGGACGCCGATGGATGTGGCAGACCAAGTCGATTTGGGTTACGCTCTAAAGTTCCAGCAAAAGGCGGCGGGGGTCGCTCACGGCGTCGGCGACGGTCTTGAGGAAAGTGACGCCTTCCCGGCCGTCGATGAGGCGGTGGTCGTACGACAGTGAGATGTACATCATCGGGCGCGACACCACCTTGCCGTCATGGTACACGGCGCGGTTCTGGATGCCATGCAGGCTCATGATGGCCGACTGCGGCGCGTGAAGCACCGACGTGCTCAGGAGCGAGCCCTGTACGGCGCCGTTGGCGATCGAGAAGGTGCCGCCGACCATGTCTTCGATGGCGAGCTGGCCTTCATCTGCCTTGGCACCGAGCGATGTGAGCGATCGCTCGATCTCAGCCATCGAGAGCGACTCGACGTTGCGGAGCACGGGCGTGGTGATGCTACGGCAATTGAGTCAGACCGTCGCGAGCGTCGCCGACTCGTACCCCTTCTCCGTGGCGACCACCACGTTGATGTCGGCGTAGTCGTGGTAGATGATGTCCTTGGCTTCGTCGTCGATAGCTACAGAGATGAAGATGAGCGAAGACGGTGGCTGTTGAAGGATGTACAGGCGTTGATGGCGGGGACCTTCTGGAGGGCCATGGCGCTGGCCTTGACGAAGGCCGAGAGGAAACCGAGCTTGACCTTGTGCGTCTTCTCGAACGTCTCGCCAAGCTCCTTCTGGAGCGCAATGAGGTTCCCAAGGTCGACCTAGAGAAGCGAATAAGAACCAACAGGTGCATGGAGCCAAACCTCCTGGAAGGTCGTCAGAACAGCAGCCGTGTTCTGCGTGTCCTTCATGCGCTGGTTGCTGCGCACGTGCAGGTGGCTCATCTTGACCTAGAGCGCATGGAAGCATTACGACTTGCCAAACATGTTGATGTGACGTACGCGAGTCTCGGTGCGGTTAAACTTCCCCTCGACTGCGGCGGGAGTGGAAACTGGGGCGGGAGCCTTCGTCTCAGGCTTCTTGGGAGCCGGAGCAGCCTTCATAGCCGGTGTGGGAGCCGCCGCAGCCGGCGCGGCGGCGGCAGGGGCCGGGGCGGCAGCAGGAGTGGCCTTGGCAATGGGAGCTACATCACTTTGGTGAGCTTTCATTTGGATGCATACTGGGTACCAGGCGCGGCCTTGTCGAGGGTGAAAAGAGGCGCGCCGACGTTGACAACATCGTCGATCTTGGCCAAGATGCTCGTGATCAAGCCGCCATGGGGGGCATTGACATCAACGCTGACCTGTGCACCACGACGTTCAATGATGAAATACACAAGGCAAAATTACCTTGTCGGTCTCAAGCACAACAACGGCTTCATCAGCGTGAACATAGTCACCAACGTCTACAAGATGGCTGTGAGCATCAAGCATGTGATCGGTCCGTTGCTACGCACTCTTGAGGCTCACGACGGTGCCCTCCGAGATCGAGTCACCCATGGACGGGACGTTGACCATGACCTCGTCGGCCGTGGAGAACATGCGCATCGGGCCGCGAGAGGCTGCGAGGCGGGGCGCTTGCATCGAGCGGCTCATCGAGCGGCCCACGCGGAGGATCAAGTTGCGGCTCATGGCAGTCACCTTGGCGTGAAAATATGAGGAATCGGAGGGCTGGCAAACCCCAAACCGTGGTATCCGGACCTTTATCCGGACTTCAACCGGACGGTGCTAAATCTGTTTAAACACAGGGCCGTCGGGGGTTTAGCTTGCTTGAGTATAAACGTGGTGTCGCTGGGTCTGCGCCATCTATCGGCGATCGGGCGGCACTCCGGTCCCAAGGGCCATGGCTTCTGACCCAGCTGACCCTGTGCGCTTGGCCAAGCGGCATGGACGGAAGCATAGACGCCCGGCGCCAAAGCCGGTTCCGCCGCTGATAGTCGTGCGCGTGTCATCGAGTTAAAGACGTGCATCAGGGCGACCGTGGACGAGGGCTTGGCATGCAAATGAATGACAGGGACACTACGGACCTGTGGCCGTGGGGAAACCCTCGAGATCCGCAGTGTGACCGAGGCCGCACATTTGGGTACCCGGCGGCGACATGTAGGCTCAGAAGCCGTGCGAGTGGTAGGTTGACGAAGCAAATATTTCCAGAGCGGCGTGAGGCCGAGCCCCCCAGCAATCTCTTCGCGAGTCTGTTCGTCAGCGCCCCCGCGTGCGCATGCGCTGATGGCTAGTGTTTCGCCACGTGAGTTGGCAGCAAAAGCAGCGATCGCCGTTTCTTTACGGCGACCGTATCGCCGCGCGCGGTGTTGTGCCACACCCGGCGCAACGGCGCCGCGCAGAGTGTAATACAAGCGATGTGCACGGGTGCTTTTGGGGATGGCGATGGCGGTCCCACTGGCATACCGACGGGTGTGAACATAGCACGGTGGACGATATAATATGTGCCAATCCCCATCGGCAAATGCCTCGCCGCAGACGCCCCGGCAAAGTCGAGTAGCCTTCGGAGTGCGCCCAGCCCTGTTTCCGCCTTCTCGCATTCTTCCTCCCAATACAAACGCATGACAATCAGCGCGGGCACGGCCGAGTCGCATACTCAGAGCCCCAGTGCACGTAACCCGCGACTCTGAAGTTTCGGACGTTTGTCGCTTCAACAAATAATATTTAAATGCGTTAAACGAGTCGATATTGACCAGTAAAACATCTTGCACCGAATATACTCGAATCAATATTGCCAGCAATGGACAGGAAATATTCCAGTGGTATACAAATTTCAAGTGACAGTGGCCCAGACGTTTCAGAAATTTTACGGTACGCCGGGTGCCAGAAGCAAGGCGTCGGCGTCACCCGGCAGCTTCGCACCGTCCCACGCAAAGAAAAGCACAGTACACGGTGCCCATTATTTGGTCGCCTCGCCACCCCCATGATCGCCGCCGACTATGAGCTCATGTCGGCGCCGTCCAGCGTCACTGATTTGCGCGAGAGCCTGCAGCGCCTGGAGCAGCGCTGGAAGGCCATGCGCGCTCGTCCGCGCCAGCGACCCGTATCCACGTCGCCTTCGCTACAACCACCGTCGCCTCTGATGCGCGCCTACTCGGACATGCATGTTGGCTCAAACGAGTACGCGACGCCTCCTGCGTACCCACACGCGGAGGTTGCTCCCGTGCGCGACTTGCCCCACCGATCGTCGGCGCCCAACGTGACAAGCCCACCGCAGGTATTTTCGCCTTCGTCCTACACAACGCCAAAAAAGGTGGCGCCCAAGTGTCTTTCGCCCGAGCGATCTTCGTCGCGCATCCCGTCACCACTCATTCCTCGCCATTGCAATGCTGCAGGGCGCACATCCCCCGTCATGGAACAGCCCGCGCGACGTCTGGCCGCTCTCACACAAGAGAATGTCTCCAGGCTGCCACGCGCGCCACTCTCAACCCTGGACCGGGACCAGAGCTCGATCTGCAGCTCGTCGCATTCGCGCACGTCGCGAGGCTCCAAGTACTCGGTCAAGACGGATGGCGGCGCAGTTTTTTCGCGGCTGTACCAGCCCAACCACCTCCAGGACCGTGATTTGCGCATGTCGCTGCACAAGGAGCGTCAACGCGCGATTCACTGTCCGTTCAAGCCCCGCACCAACGTCAAACACACGGGCATCCCGCAGCCGTACTACCCTGCCTCGTCCAAGGAGTCGGTCGGGAGCAACGGCAGCGCCGCCAGCGCCCAGACAGACATCACCCCAGGCCTCTCGGCCTCGAGCCGCCTCTACGACCCGGATTACATCAAGAAGCGTCACGCCAAACTAGAAAAGCTCAAGCTCGAGCGTGAGCTGCGTCACTGCACCTTCGTTCCACGCACCAACCGACTCACAAACGAGCGGATGCTTTCGTCCAAGCCGTCGCCCTCCACATCGGCAGCCTCGTCCCCACGACGAGCTCCGGGCATCCGCAAGACGTAGCCTTCTAGTCCGCAGCCATGTATATATAATATCGAAATAGCAGTCGTAGGATTCTCAGTTGGTAGCGACGGGCGGTGGGAAGCTCAAAATCACCTTTTTGCCGTTGAGCGTGTCCCGCAGCAGCATGTTGGCAGCGCGAAACACATCGAGTTTGCCGCCCTTGACATGGAACCCGCGCTGGGCAGCATACGCTTCGGCCAGCGTGTACGGGGACCAATCTACGCCCTGTGAATCGCACGTCGGTGGCGATAGCCTACCATCGTCGTCGTCCACCTTCTTGAGCTTGTACGTGGCCTCGAGAGCAGGCACGCAGTTCTCAGCTATGAAGCGGACTGCGCTGTACGGCTCGCGGGTCTGCGCGATGGGGTAGCTTCCGAAGAGGATCTAGGCTCCCGTGACGTGTGGTCCATGGAACGCCCGCGTACCTGCAGAGCCTGCGGGACATTGAATCGCGGGAAGACGACGCCGGGGCAGTCGCAAAAGCACACCTTGGCGATGTCCTCGCGCTGCAGCCGCTCCGGGAGCTCGTAGTAGTGCGTCTGGAAGTGCTTCGTGTGGCCAGGTGTGGCCGACACCGACACGAGCTTCTTGGCGAACATGCTGTTCAAGAACGAACTCTTGCCGACGTTGGGTTCACCCACCTATGGCACCGTTGGCCACTCAACCGCCCGCCGAGACGTACCAGACCCACGGTGAGCGTGCCTTCGTTGAGCTCGTCGCCGCGCGCGCCCGTGCAGTTGGTTTCGTGGCTCAGCGCGCCGATGGCAGCGAGCAACTCATCGTTGTCCTCGGCGGCACGGTCGCGCGAGTACGTGACGACGGGGACCCCATAGCGGTCGCCGATGTAGTCGACCCACGCAGCCAGACGTTCGGGCGAGATAAAGTCGGCTTTGGTTAGGACGATGAGCACGCGCTTGTGCTGGTGGTCGTCGCGGATATGCCGTAGGAGTTGGTGGCTCAAGTGCAGCAACGGGCACCGCGAGTCGGCAAAGTGGACGAGGACATTGGACTTTTCGACCACGCGCCAGAGCTGCCGCCATACTTGCAAGTTGCGCTCATACGCATTGATGCGACCCGTTTGTGCGTCGCATGCGTGGAGAAGGTCCGTAAGCCATGTGCGAAAGGCATCTTCTTCAAGAGCCGCAAGGTCTTCCGCCGTCATGTCTTTAGTCCAGAGTGGCCGCAGTGGGATGGGTGGCTGATTGGCCACATCTGTGAGTCCGTAAGCGTAAATTGACTGTGAGTTGCCGCGGTCGGCTGCCAGCTCCAGAGCTCTCGTCGCGTCCTTCTTGCGCTCGTCCACGACCCATTGCGGCTCCTTGGCAAAGATGGTACGCAGGTCACCCGATAAGCCCACATCCGTCGATACTTGCGCCGCCTCCGCTGCATTCGCGAAGACCTTAGTTTCATCCTCTTCTCCAGCGTTGCGCATGCGGCGAATGATCTCGTCTTCCTCTTTTTGCGCTCGGCGCCATTCGGCTTCCTTGGCCTTCTCGCGCTTGGCCTGCAGCTAGAGGTCATCGGCGCATGAGCTCGACAAAGAGGTTAGCGATCTGGCACGTACCTGCTGCTTCTTCTGCTTCCCACTGAACGGCTTCGACCGGGTCATGAGTGCCACCGCTTCCGAAAATGGCGGTCTCAACGGGAAGCTACGTACATCTTGCGGTTTCTATTCTATACAAAACCTGAAATATATAAAATACGAGAATATTCCACCTCATTACGTTTAACTCATCGGAGAAAAAGCTTTGAGGTGCACACTAGACGTGACTTCAGAGCTCAAAGGCTATGCTCCTTGGAGGCATCACACGCGAGGGCACACTGCTCAATTCGTTGGCTTCTGCAGCATTGCAGACGACGTCCTCTTGGCTGTTTTGTGGAGTTCGTTAAATTTGCTTGCTGGTTTAGATAAGTTTATTCATTTTAGAATTGGTTAAAACTACGCTAAACTTGTTTAAGTGAATTTAATCGAGTTCAACCCACACGTTGAAGTCCACTTGAGAGATCGGCACCAAGGCCAGGCCCATGAGAACCAGGACAACTTAGTACGAACACCAAGCTACGGGAAGCTGACACCGCTAGTGCTCATTATCCACGGGCTCCATGATGAGAAGTCGCGATGGAGCAAGGTTTAAGTCGCTCTTGCAGTGTTGACGGTATCGCGCTATGGTTTAACTCAATCTGCCGTTTGCTGCGCCGCACACTGAGTTCTGAAGGAGCTTCGCAATGATTTTGTGCTGCCGTGCTAAGCGACTATAGTAAAGGCAAGCCGGCCGCGGAGCAGGTAACGAGCCCGTTGCTCGCGGGGGCAGGAGGTCCGCGTTGGATCCTCGTAAAGTTGCGTGTTTTTCGAAATGAAGCCGATTATGAACCAATCAAACGGAGGGAGAATTTTTTCACATTGGAAGATGGGCGGCTCCGAGGCGGACGTCGCGACCGGCGCTGTGCATGGCCGTGTGACTGGCATCATCTACCCGCCACCGGACATTCGTGCCGTCGTCGACAAGACGGCACAGTTCGTGGCCAAGAATGGCCGCGCCTTCGAGCGCAAGATTGCTGGTGAGGTCATCTCGGCAAAGTTTTCGTTCCTGAAGCCTGGCGACCCCTACAACGCATACTACGAGCACAAGGTGAGCGAGTTTGAGAACGCGCTCAATGAGCCCGAAAAATTGCCGGAACCGGAGAAGCCCAAAGAGGAACCCGCGCCCGCACCCGTGCCAGAACCCGAGGGTGTCAACGTGGAGGTAGTCGAGCGCAAACCGATCGAGGCAGTAGTCGGCAAAGCTCTGCGCAACCTGTCCGATTCTGACAAGAAACGCCCACCTGCAGAGGAGCAGTTCAAGCAGAAGCACCCGACGCTGACGGCACAGGACCAGGAGATTATGTACCTCACGGCGCAGTATACGGCGGTGGGCGGCAAGGCCTTCCTCTCGGGCCTCGCGACCCGAGAGCAGCGCAACCCGCAGTTTGACTTCATCAACCCCGTGCACCCTCTCTTTGCGTACTTCACCGTTCTCGTCGAGAGCTACGCCAAGATCCTTACGGCCAAGGCTCAACGCGGCAAGAAGGCCAACCCGCTCCTCGAGCGGCTCGAGGAGGGCGTCGACCGCATGCGTGTCCTCGACCGCTGCGTGCACAAGCTCGAGTTCATGCGCTTGGAGGCAGAGAGCAAGCAGAAAGAAGAGGCCGAAAACGACGCCGAGCGCCTCGCGTACATGCAGATCGACTGGCACGACTTCGTCATCGTCGAGACCATCGTCTTCGACGACAGCGACCTCATCGCGGACGCGCCCAACCCGTACCTCGAGGACGATCCGGGCCAGACCGCGGCCGCGGCCTCCCCCGAGCCGGATGACATGGATATGGACATGGACATGGATGACGAGCAGCCATCCGAGATCAAGGTCGCCTTCCGCCGGCAGCCCGAGCTTATTCGCGCGTAGGTGGTCGAGAACTACGTGCCGAAGGCGGCGACGTCTACTGGCCCCTCGGTATCGATGCTCACGGTGGACGGCCAAGCGGTGCCGACAACCGACGCCAACGAACACATGCGCATCCTGCTCATGGCACCCAAATACCGCGAAGAGACGCAGCGCCACCTCAACAAGCAAAAGGACAGTCCCTTTGCGCCCGGCGCCGCGATCGCCGACAACTTCAAGCGCTTCGCTGCCAAGCGCTCCGACATTTTTTCGTCGTCGGCCGAAGACGAGGCCAAGCTCACGGCACAGATGGCGGCCAACAACAACAAGGTGACGCACGACGTTGCGCCCGACACGGTACGGTCTCCTTGCCACCCCTTGCGCCCTGACAAGGCTTATAGGCGGAGGAGACCACCGGCAACTACTTGCCCGTGCAAACTCGGGCGCAAGCCTCCATCGCGTACCACATCCAGCCGCCGCGGCCGGCTGCGGGCCTGGTACCGCCACCTCCCATGGGCATCCCGCCGCCTCCCATGGGCATCCCGCCGCCTCCCATGGGCGTTCCTCCTCCGCTTATGCCCGGCATGGTGCCGCCGCCGCCCCCACCGCACCTCCTCGGCCAGATGCCGCCGATGGTGCCACCGCCGCCGCCAGTCATTGAGGAGCCCGTGGCCAAGCGCCAGCGTGTGGACGGCGTCATCTTGATGCCCGAGAACGAGTTTGCGGAAGCGTACCCGGTAGGTGTGGGGTACCGTGCGGTCTCCGACGTGGCGTAGGCACCAATCCGACTGCACATCCAAGTGCCGCACGAGCCGAACAACGCGAACGGGTGGGTCCTCGAGGCGCAGGTGCTCACGCGCGAAGTGGACATTCGATCGAGCGTCCGCGAGCTCAAGGAGTTTGTGTTTGTGCGTGGCGAGGGTCGCGGCAAGGGAGGGCTCATGCGCTGCGTAGGAGCACACGAAGATGCCGGTGGCCAAGCAGCAGCTCAAGGCCCCGATCGTTGGCTTTCTCAAGGACTCGCTCAGCTTCGCGCACTACAACATGTACACGGAGATGTTCCTCGAGCTCAGCGCGCGGCAGCGCGGCGGCCGGCGCTAGAGTGGCATTAACCAGGTGTATTTTACGCGTCGTCTTGCAGTGCTTGCAGCGCCTTGATGGCCTTGGCCAGCTCCCGCACGAGCTTGGCAATAGTCGCCGCTTCCTTGGGCTTGGTCGCGGCTTCCAGCTGCCCGAGGGCCGCGTCCATTTTCTGCGCCGCGCCGAGTGAGCGCGAGGTAACGACCGACGCACCTCGTACAAGACCTCAATGGCCATGCGGTGCATGGCTTGGAGGTCGTACTCGTTGGGCGCCGAGAGGGCGCGGCGCTTGGGAACTACAGGTGGCGTTGGGCGGCGGCGCTGCCAGCGCAACGTACGAGGTGAATGGGGCACAGATGTGTTGGTCGACGTTGGGGGACCAGCCGGGCTCGATACCACCGAGGACGCCGCCACGGAAGCCTCCGACGCCGTCGGAGGTGCCGGCGCTTCACGCGCTGCCATTTCCTCTTCGGTCATAACGTATTGTTCGCAGTTGACGCAGTACATCTGGAGAGGGCATTGGATGGCAAATTTATGACGGCAATGCATACCTGCCCTTCGCGGCTGCGCATGAGCGGCATGAGGCAACCAGGCACGGGGCAGTGAATGCCAAGAAGCGTCCAGCCCTGCACAGCAAGTGGGTGTCCGCAGTGGAGGCCAAGAGAGCCGCACCTGCAGCATCTTTTCGCCCATTTTGGCGCTCGCAGCGTCTCGCCGCTTCTTCTTCTCACGATAAGCGGCGGCCTCAGCCTCGGATTCCTCCCACTGGGGCTGCGGTGCCTCTTCTTCGGCTGGCTGTGTCGTCTCCTTTTCAGCGGGCTGCGCAGCTTCCTTTTGCGCCAGCTCTGTGCTGAACCAGCGCTCGCACTTGACACAGTACACCTTGCCAGGCTGCTTCTTGGTGCTCATCAGAGGCGTGTGGCACTCGGCCACGGGGCACGTCTCGGCGAGGAGCGCCCAGCCCTGCAGCATTTTCTCCGACATGCGCGTGCTCACCATGTCACTCTAAGCGCGGCATTAGCTGCCGCAGACCGCCGCCGCACCATTGCTTCCTCTTCCTGTGTGATTTGCCTCTGCGACCGGATACGCCCTCCGGATACGCTGCGCGCCACACGAGAGTTGAAGTCCGACGGAGCATCACGGCAAGCTCCACGGCTGGCGGTCGTCCGCGCTCCATGAGGTCTGCATCGCTCGTAGCGACAAGCGGCGGCATGGGCGCTTCGATGGTGGTCCTGGACTTCTATGCACGGGCTCCTGGTATTGTGATGCCGTGCATAAGAGTATGGAGGGGAATCGTCAGCTCGAGATGGCTGTGCAGGATCATGAGGCAGCCCGCGCACTGCGCACTGGGTCGGGTAGCTGCCATGGAGGTGTTGGCTGTCCCGGCAGGTTCATGGGTGCCTCCTCTAGTGTGCAACTGGCACAGCGCTTGTGTTAATGCCTTAAATGCAGATGATACACTATGAAGCTCGTGCGATCCGTGCTCAAGCCTGCTTCGGCTTGCGGAGTGTCTTCTTCTTTGAGTGTTCTTTCCACTTGGCCATGCCAAGTTTTGTGGCCCAAAGCCCGAGCTTCGAGCCTTGGATGCCGAGGATGCACATGAAGACAAGAAAGGCAAAGTTGACCCAAAAGCGCGCCAAATCGTCGCCCTTGAGCTTCTTGCTGCGGCCGAGCCATGCCATGGCAATTGCCGGGTTCATCTCGGGCAGCAGCACGAGCCAGACGAAGCTGAACACGTGCAGCGTCGTCTGGACGAGGCGGTGGTCAAGGGCGTAGAAAAACGCCGTGACGATAGCAGTCTGTTTGAGCCGTGACTCGATCGTCTATGTAGCTTCGTCACTTCGGTTAGTCAATGGGTGCGCACGTACGTCTTGCATTTCGAAGAACAGCTTTTCGCAAAAGAGTTCCATGTGATCACGATCTTTCGTTGGGGACGAGTCAATGGCATCGTGGAGCTGTGCCGCGATGTAGGCCGCACCAGCGTACATACCCAAGTACACCGTGGCAGCCGCCAGCACGCTAGCTTTTCCATAAAAAATTGAGAGACATGTCGCCGGCATGCACACGGATGTTGCTGTGTACTTTTGCAACAGGTACGCGAAGACGAGCATGAAGGGCGCGAAGGCTGCGCTCATCATCTTGCCCTTGGGAAATGGAAAGAAGCACACGGCCACCGATGCCGAGAGGCCGAAGGCTGCGCCAAGGCCAAACCGCACGGTTGGCTGCACGACGACGCGCTTCACGAGGCTCTTGAGCAGCGACGGCGTCGGCTTGGCAACGTCATCGATGGCTTTGACTTGTGTCATCTTGCTGGCCGCTTCGCAAATGAATCGCAAATCTCGAACAAAAACAAGATCCTTCCATTCTTCTCAAATCACATACAACATCGTCTTTTGAAGGTTCCATGAACCACCCTCGCCATGGACGACGAGGCGGGTGCGCAAGGCCTTGGCAGACCAGAGTCTCGGTAGACCAGAGTATGCGCACCAGCAACGCACGAAGCTGCGCCTTCCACGCCTGGGAGGTCTCTAGGAGTGGTCTCTCGTCACAAGCTCCTGCCGGGACTTGAGAAGGCCGTGCGCTGAATACGATTCCTCTCTCCATCAGCAAAACTCGCCTAGCGTCAACATCGCGCTACTGCAATGCACATGTCGGCCGCATGTTCGACGCATTCCCGGGCTGCATCTCGTCGCTTGCTGATGCACGCCCGCGAGTTGGGACCAACAGCAGCAAAGTTGCGTGGGCTCAGCCGGTCGATCTTGAACCGGCGCGACGGTTGGCGCGGAGACGAAACTCCAGTCAGTGTCCAATCTTTCACCGACCATGCGTGCGTTGTCTCTGGGACCGGTGGTGGCGGCATCGCTCCTCGTGGCCGCTGCAGGCCAGGCGACCTCGATCCCGGCAGCCTCCGTCAGCCAAGTACTAAATGCGCGTGGCCAAGGAGCGCTCAAGTATGCGGGCGCAACCATCGACGTCGACTCGCTGCTCGACTCTCATCCCGAGTGCTCATCGTGCTCGGCGGCGACGCCTTGCGGGCACCGCTCCATCACGGGCATTGGGTCGTGTGTTGCCTCGTCTTCGCGCCAGGTCAATGGTATCTCGTCGCAGTATTGTGTCGCCGCGGACGTTTGCTGCGGTGGGACTTGCCGCAACAGCCACCGACCAGCCCAGCAGTGCTCGTACTTGTCGTCAAGTGTCAAGGCGCAAATCGACACTATCGCGTACAAAAGCACGCTTGACGCGGTAGCGTTTACCCCTGCGGCGTCGGAAGCGAGCGTCACGGCGCTTTTCAACGGGCTTTTGGCTGGCGCCGACATGGCCCCGCGCTGCACAACCAACTGCAACGGATGGACACTAGAGGGAGGTCTGGTGCCCGTGGCGTGTGCTTCGTCCTGCGGGTGCACGGCCCAGGTGCGTCTGTCCTGAAGTCACTCGCTTGGTGCTAAGGGGTAGCTAGCCGCTGCCGACGTTCCAGTCGGGCACAAACTACGTCTGCGAGCTCAAGCCGACGACCAATAACGCTGACAGCTTCTTCTCAACGGGCGACGCGTCGCTTACCAAGAGCGCATCCTTCAAAGGCAACATGGGCAAAGCCGTGTGCCCGGCCGGCTACGCGTGCAACGACCCATCGCGATGCATCTCATGGAGCACGTATGAGGAAAACGGAGGCAAGGCGACGTCGGGTATCTCGACGGCCTCGTCCTCCAACACGTCGTCGAGTGGGTTGTCTTCGGGGGCGAAGGCGGGCATCGGTGTCGGTGTCAGTGCCGGCATCATTGCCATCGGCGCTACTGTCTTCTTTTTGCGCCGGAAGAAGCTGCGCGAACAAGAGGACTCCGGAGATGCCTACCACGAACTTCCCAGCAACGAATCGTGAAGTCGAGCGTCGGACAAATCAATCTTCAAAGTGTACCAACGTTGATGTATGTTCAAAGTGTTCCCCAGAGCACGTTTCCTATTGAAGTCTGGGACTTCGATGGCCATGCCTACCTCCTCGTCTTGAAGTCTCGACCTTGGCGGTCTCTCGAACGGATTGCTTAGGTCTTGAAATTGTCCTCCTGCACAGGTAGGGCCTTCATGCGGGTCTCACTGATGAGTCAGCGGACGGAGATGTCTCATGGAGCCACGCATGTTGTATTGGCGGGTCGTCTTAATAAGCTAGCGGATGATGATACCTCATGGGGAGCTTCCGTCGTAGCTCGTCGTCCCAAGCCACAGGAATTGCTGTGGGTACATCTTCGAATACCAATCGAAGCGTTCGCATCCTCTCACTAGCGCCTTCTCTGAACTCAGCGCTGCTGGAACGAGCTGTGCATGACACGCATGAACAGCTTGCGTCGACAGCGGTGCATCGCCTGGAGGTTGGGCTCGTGTGAGGCCATCGACGAGTGGCGAAAATGTCGAACATTTTGACAACAAAATCCATGGAAAGTTGCGTGTGAGCAGCTTCAAGATCGAAGTCCAGCGACGACTTCGAAGTTCGGACGTCAAAACGGCCGAAGCCAGAGGCAACAATGGTCGGCGGGAAGGGCGAGGCCGCGGACCGACATGTGGACGAGGAGTTCGGTCTGGATGACCGCGATACGATTGACGAGGACGAGGAAGATGCGCTCGTGGTAGCGATGACCAATTCTTCGGCGCAAGAGACGGCCGACGACGACGACGACTATGGAACGCCCACGGACCCTTGCCGCTGCTTCTGTACGCGCGGCTCTTCAATGAAGGCTCATATAAGATTCTTTAGGCTGGTGCAACTACCGGAAGATTGGGTTTGCTGCCTTCATGTGGACGGCAAGTGCTCAAACGTCGTTCCATAGGCAGAGTTACGTCGTGCGCGAGGCGCGGCCTTTCATTCTCGTCGGGCCGCATTGGATCGGCGTCCTCGTGACGCTTAGCCTCATTCTTGCGTCGACAATCCTATTTATTGGGCAGCAGTAGGCGCCGCCGACAGATCGCTCGGTGCTAACGCGGGTTAGGTGCGCCGAACTCGAGGCTTGGTACACTGTGGCGTCGCTTGGCATGGCATCCGCTACGACGTACTTCCTCTTCAAGACAACGTGCACAGACCCGGGCATCGTTCCCCGTGGAACAACGCAGACTGACCCAGCCGTGGTTGCGACCTGCAGCTATTGCGGTATGCGTCGCCAGCTCCCTGCCCATGCCATCGGCGCTTGTAGACATTTGCGATGTGCACCAGTTCCGCGGCACGGAGCACTGCGACGACTGTGGCGTGTGCATTGAGAAATACGGTACGGCTGACCGCGGCACCGCGTGCTAACCACGGACACGTAGACCACCACTGTCCGTGGATGGGCAAGTGCATCGGCAAGAAGAACATGAAATGGTTCCAGCTCTTCAACCTCGCATGGATCCTCTACCTCGTCTTCGTGCTGACGGTCACGATGCAAAACGCGTCGGCCAATTTTGTCCGAGACCATGTCGCTCACTAAGCCATCATACGACCTCACGCGCTGAGTGCCTGGCTTGGACCGTGTTATGGCCTGGGCCCGAGGGCCTCGGCATGCCTCTGAGGAGCCTTGTCCTCGCCTGGATATCGCTTCACAGATGCCAATATGGGCACTTCTCGTGTGTGTTGGCGCCGTTCGTCGATCTCAACTTGGCTACATGAAGAGCATCCGTGATACCGCGGCACGCCCTAAGATGCATATCTGCGATGCAGGCTCGGCTGTCGGCGCAGGGGTCTCGTCGACACTGCTGTTCCTGCAAGGCAGCACTGGCGCACCAATTTGAACAAGAAATGCGTCCTTGAGGGCGCGATTAGATAAGAGGCAGGTACGGCTAAAACTCCGTGCCGAGACAGACGAGAACGGTGGCGATGGCGCCGACGACCGCAGCAACGCCCATGACCACGCTCATGGCAGCCTTGCGCCACGCGGGGCCATGGGGCACGAGTCGGAGGTAGCAGACACCGGGGAAGATGTAGCAGATGAGCGTCACGCAGCTGGCGCCCGTGAGAGAAAAGGTCACCTGGATGCCGGGCATGACGGCCGCGACGAACAAGAGCAGCGCCAGGAGCAGCTACAAGGCCGTGAGGGATTCCTTCGACCGGCAAGGGCACTTACGATGGATGCAGCGGCACGCGCTGGGCGCGGCGCGGCAGGGGCAGTCGGCGCCGTTGGGTGCAGCAGGTGCATTGTGAACGACTCGCAGAGCATGAGCAGCGGATGGTAGATGAGGGGAAAAGAGAAGAGAATGGTTGCCAGCACTGCGACGCGCGGCAGCTGCATGACGGCCTCGCCCTCGAGGTTCAGGAGAATGTTGCCGTCCGTGTCGTCCCCGTACATGGCGTGGGCGTTCCATCCTACGCACCATTAGCCCGTGCCACCAGGCATGGCGCCTACCGAAGAGCGTGTACAGCAGGATGCACACGGTCGACATGGCGAAGATGATGCGCGTCATGACCTTGGCGGCGTCGGGGTAGACAAAGCCGCCACCGGGCGTCGATCGGCTTTCGTGGGTCGCCTGGCGAAGGTTGTCGTACAGCGGAACGACGTTCAGATGCATCACGAACGCGTAGTTGAACATGGACATGAGATGGGCCGTCGTGAGCAGCGACGGCGCGGGCTCCGCGGCGAGCGCCGGCACAGGCGCTGCCCGCCCGTAGCGCGCGGCCACGATGGCAACGACGAGGTAGATGGACGCGGCGAAGCCGATGTAGCTCGAAAAACGCAGCGCGGAGAGCTTTTTGAGCAGTGTGAGCGGGTACATGACGCTTACGAAGACCAACAGGACGACTGTCGCCGAGTGCTCGGATGCCGGCAGGCCAAGCAACTCCCAGAGGAACGGCCCGAGGTCATGCACGATCTCGAGGCAGCCGACGCACGCCCCAAAGACGGCGAGGATCGTGCTCAGCGAGACGACGTGGCAGAACCACGGGCCACCAGCGGCAAGCGCGAGGGCATTGAACGACGAGAGCTGCGTAGCGATGTGCACTTGCACGAGTGAGTCGGCGCTGAAGGCCATTGAGAGCGCCACGTAGACAAGCGCGGCCACAACAACCCACGCCGGCGCGCACGTGAATGCGTACGGGATGCTGAGCATGCCGGCCCCGACAACAGACATGAAGAGCGTCATAAAGGTCATACCCACAAGTAGTCCAAACGAGCTGCGAGTCGTCGTCTTTTCCGCAAAAAGCAGCCGCGGGGCTGCGTTGTGGACGGGCGAGTAAAGCCCCGAAGCAGAATGGCGGAGCACAATGGGCACGCCGCGCTCGCAGTCGCGATCATAGTCGTCGTCGTCGGCTGTCGGACTGTCGATCACGCCACGCGTCAGTGTGTACGACACGGGCGCAAGCGATGGTTTGGCGGGGAGGAGGCGATCGGCCTCGGGTGCGGGCGGCGCCATGAATCCAAAAATGATCGACCGCTGCTCAGATGCGGCGGAGAGGGATCGGCACACGGTGGCGCCAGCGCTGTCGACGCGGTGGTGGTGGAAGCCTCGGCGTGGACGTAGGCAAGGCACAAGTCGGCGGCGGCGGCAGCGTCGGAGCAACGCGGCAGGACCGGATGTAGCAGTAACGCAACGAGCCCCGGGTTCGCGGGTGCTTCGACAAGAAAAAGCACCGCGAGTTCGACCCCGCTGTTTGCCCAATCACATGTATGCGTCCGTTGGCACGGTATCCGTACATCCGGATAAGGATAACCTTCCCTGGGGCAACTTCAAGGCCGAGTCGACGGCAGCGCCTTCTCGACACTGATCGAACAAGACGACGTGCCACCCACCGCGCTGATGGCAGTGCGGGCGGGTGATAGGCTTCAAGCGATGGAGCTGAACGCCCGTGGATTGACGCAGGATCGAATCTGCCGCAATACCACGTGCAAATGTTGGCGCCAAATCTTGTTGCCGCGTGCTCCGAGGTAAGGCCCGTTTGCTGTTGCTTCGCGGCCAAGTATGATGCGAAGCTCTTGTACGCTGGTTTGTGCTGGTTCCCTGGACACCACTTGGGCGCGGCAGCGGCAACGGGGCGGTGGAGCGATCGACCAGGTGGTGGAGGTGGTGCAGATACCGGTGCTGGGATCTGGCAGGTGCCAATCGGCAGGGAAGCAACAAATTGGCATTTACCAGCACATAACTTCAACCGAGCTACCACTGTGCCTCCGCCGCCTATCTCATGCCTTGCAGAGCAGGACGGATTGGTAATCGCAAGGTCCTCGGGTGGCCTGGAGAGAAGCTCCGACGATGTCTTTCGGCCAATGCCAAGGCGCACCACGAACGTATTTGTAAGCACGTGGGATTTTGGCCTGTGGCACGCCCCAAGAAGTCGGCGCATTGGTCGTCGAGCCCGAGTGACGCCACCGGACCGATCGGCGCGGAGGAGTAAAAACGCCGCCTGCGCCGCATTACGTCGCAGCGACGCCTGTGCTTTCCTCGACAGCCTCCACCAGGTGGCTGTGGGCTCAGGTGCTTTCGTTCGCGGTGATGGCGATATCTTGACCAATTCTTAACCACATCTTCACGAGTCAAGAACACGTCAAGATACACCGCCGCCCATCCGGATACGGCTGGGCCGACGTCCGGACGACAAACGCGGCGCGTGTGGGGCGGTTGTGGTGGCGGGCGAGTGGCGGTCCTTCATACTTGAACCGCCCGGAGCCCAAGCAGCCCCCTGGTCGTGGCTTCTGCGGCATACAAGAACCAAGTCAATTCCCTTGGACGAGGCGATCGGGGCGTCGACCGAGGATCGCGTTTCAGTCGGCTGCAAACAGGTGGCGCCGCCACGACAGGTTTTTTTCTTCATTTCGCACGGTACACTTGGTATTTGTATGTAAAATTGATAGTCTGGGAAAATAATTGGGTGCGCGGTGGAATTTAATCCAACTGCAGTTGGTTGTTGTTCGGAGTACCGGAGGTCCTCGCCGTGGCCCGCTTCTCCGATCTCATCGCCGCCGTAGGCTGACCAGGAAGCATGGGCTGCGCCATCTCTACACTATGCTGCCCACAGCCTCTCTTCTTGGGTAAGCCGCACAGGGACCGTCGAGCGGCTTGAGCTCATTGCGATGTAGACGACGAGGACGAAATGACGGAGAAGAAGACACCAGAGCGCCGCAAGACGTTCTTCCGCAGCAATAGCTTCAAATCGGGCGTACTCATCAAAACGAACCGCCTCACGACGCTTGAAGTGACGTTGCGCCGGGTTGAGGTTGAAGAAAGCGATGTCAACGACGACGATGACGACGCCGAAGACGCCGACCCTATTGACCCCGAGACGCTCGACATTTGCACAGAGCCTAATGTGTACGTGGGCGGTGGCATCCCTGGTGTAGCAGTCGACGAGTTTACCATCGAGTTGCCCAAGTACACGGGTCAAACGCCTGGTGGGATCCGGGTACGCCCGCCATCTCCTTCCGATTACCCCCTCACCCTCGTCTTAGTCATTCTCGAAAGGTATCTGGTGGGGGTCGCGCACGCGTGCAGGCAACGACTCGATGGGCCGCCGCAAAGAGAACCAGGATTCGTTCGTGATCCGCGACAAGTTCGCCGAGGTACATCGTCCTGAGCACCTCGACGCCCTGACGCCGCGGTGCGCTAGTGTGATGCGCTGACGTTTGTGTGCGTCATGGACGGCCACGGGTCGCAAGGGGCCTTCGTGAGCCACTACGTCCGCGACCGGTATCCCTTGCACGTCGCCGACGCCGTCCGGCGCAACCTGCCTCTGGAGGCTCTGGACAACGCATCGTTGACACTGGAGCTCGTCGAGGATATCTTCCTTGAGGCGTCGTGCCGCATGACCGCGCAGCTCGAAGAGGAAAGTGGCCTTGACATCAGCGTAAGCGGCTCCACAGCCGTCGCGCTGCTCCTGGTGACCCCAAGCCCCTCTTATCCCCACCTTTCGCCCCATGTATTTATTGCCAACGTCGGCGACAGCCGGGCCGTCGCGGGGGTCCCGCTTCCCGACGCTTCGACGTACGAGCCACATGTCCTCTCGGTGGACCACAAGCCAGGTACGTTCGCCGGCTGGGACACCCCGTCACGTTGGCGCAGACGTACCGTCGGAGCTCGCGCGCATTCTCGCGACCAACGGCCGCGTCTTCGAATGGGGCGTGCCGCGCGTGTGGCTCAAGGATGTCGACATGCCCGGCCTCGCCATGTCACGGTCGTTTGGCGACTCGGTGGCCACGTCGGTCGGCGTCATCTCGGATCCAGCGTGTGCGGAGCTATCGCTGGCCCCGGGAACGTTTGTTGTCGTGGCATCCGACGGGCTCTGGGAGTTCCTGTCGTCGGCGCAAGTGGTTTCTCTCGGCGCCAAGTGCCTCGCCGACGGCCTCGACCCGCAGACGCTGTGCGACATGCTCGTGGCCGAGGCACTCGAGCGGTGGCTCGATGAAGAAGATGTCGTCGATGACATCACCGTCACCGTTTTGTACGCGGCCGCGGCCAGCTAAACACCAACACACTCGTATATTTAGTTGCGCACGTCCCGAGGCAGGGCCCAGAACGGCAGAAAACATGCCGCGCACGTGCAATCGGAGTCGCCCGAGCACGAGACGTCGTCGAGCTTGAGGTCGTCGGTCTAGCGTACGTGAGCGGCGCGGCGCGGCGGCGCCGTACGTGGATTCGCCGGTCGTCGGGCGAGCGTGGCTCGTCGGGCTCGAGCTCTTCCGTCGTGGCTACGAGACGTCAGGTCAGAGCGCTCGAGGAGAGGGTGCGGTGCCTTGGCTCTGACAGTCTTCACCCGGGGCCGCGCCGTCTTCGCGGAGGTCGCCAAAGTGGTCGAGCCACCGACTTGTACCGTGCTTGTAGTCGTAAACGTAAAACCACTGCTCCGTGGCATCCCAGAGCAGCACTTGGTAGGTGTCGTGGTACACTAGCCCTAGCTGTGGCAAGGGGTACAACCAAGGTAATCGCACCGAGGTGGGCCGGCGGTTCCCACTGCGTCCGACCGGTGGCGTACTCAAAGTAGTATGTCGCCGTGTCCTCTACAACCATGCCCCAGTAGTCAAAGTCGTTCGAGGGGCGGTGTTCGTCTTCCTCGGCATCCCAGAAGCTCTCGCCTTCAAACACGAACGGCTGCTTGACAGTGTCGACCTCGATCGGGCGCGTGTATTCGCCGGGCGTGATCTCGCTCTGCTTGACCGCATCATCGTCGTCCATCGCAAGAGTCGCGCCGCTTACGGCGTATAAATAGCCGGCACCGACGTTACATGCCACTCGGTACCTCGGCGCAGAGTGTGGTCGGTCACTCACTTTCAACGCGCAGAGCACAGCTGCAGGTGCCAGCACCCACAATACGTCCTCGAGCTATCCCTCGACGCAATGGTACAAGGGCCGCTTGGGGACTGGCCAAGCCACGTCTGCAGGTGCCCCTTTCTATCTGGCTCACTGGTCGTGCCACGATGTCGCTCGATTGGGATGACGTGGCATCCGCACCGACGAGATGCCATTGCGCAATCGCGTGGGAATGAAGGTCGCTGCCAAGCGAGCGCCGCATGCAGTCTTCGTGGGAAGCCACGAGGAAGCTTGAAGCCCCGCATGAGGAAGCTCCGCGCCCACAAGAAGCTCCCGAGCGCCCAACCCACTGGGAGAGAATGTTGCAAACGGAATGCGGTATACAAATCCCAAGTGCGGGCGCTGGAATTATATTGTGTGATGGTGCACGGCAAGCAGCAGGTGGAATACAAATGTCAAGTGGATTTTTTTGAAACGAATTAAATCAGAGAATTCAACTTGTCAGAAAAACGTTGAAGATCGGGAGAATGGCAGAAAAAGAAGGCTCAGTTTGCAACGAGTAACGAAGATGGGCCAGCGGCCGTCGACGGAGGAAGCGCGTATGACGGAACGCGTGCAGGGCATGATACGGACCTTCATGGAACTTGGCACGCACATCGAGGATGCCAATCGCTGGTTGTTGCGCCGCGACGGGCGAGCTAATGCCGTTCTAGGGCGAAGCTCTGCCCAACGCCCAAGACGTGCCAGCTACGTTTTCGCCTCGTGCTCAATGACCGCATCGCGCCTGAGATTCTGCCTTACGTATGGAAGGTTAAAGGCAACGTACGTGAATTGCGCGGAGGAACGGCGAGCTTACACACCCACAGGTCTTGGTTGAAGCGAGAAAGATTCGCCGCCTGCCCGAGAATGACACACCACACGACATGAATACGTGGGAAGCGCTTGAAGCAATAGAGGTATACGCTTGTGCTGTACCCTGGATTGAACACTCATGCTGGTTTTAGCATACGATTGGAACACCCAAAGCCCTGACGATTCAACAGTTCTACCACGTCTACTGCTTCCTTTCAGATGTGAACGACTGTGCGATGCACTCACTCAAGATTCCCGACGATGCGTATGTCCACTTCTATCTGTATCGGGCTTATCAAGAGCGCAGGGACAAGGAGCCGAAAGACTTCGATGACTTTGAGTGCCAAATTTGCATGGACAAACAGAAGGAAGTCGTCCTACCATGCACTCATAGCTTCTGCCTGCGATGCTTTCAAACGTGGTACGTATCCCCCTTCAAGCCCTTCTGCGACTCAGCTCTCGACAGGAGCTCGCAGAAGCAGACTTGCCCGATATGTCGGTCACGCATTTACTGCGCCGAAGGTGAAGAGCTCTGGCACCTGACGTCCAACGACATCCGCGATATTGCGTCGTACGCCAAGGACCTTGTCTCCCGTATTTATGAATTCCTCGACACGCAAGAGCACAGCCGATTCACGCACGACAAGCTCATCGATTCGGCTGCCCAATTCAACTCATACCGCATCGCGCACATGGAAACGGTAGTCGTCGAGGACGAACCTCAGGACGACACTCGGTCGTCGCTTTCGTCCGTTCGCGTCCCATCGCTCGACTCGGACTACATCTTCGCCCTCGCCCTTGCTGCGGGCGAAGACCAAGAGCGGGCGCTCGCCGAGTGCTGTCGCGAGCAAGGCTACTTCCCCACCCTCAACATCGCATCGTCGTCCGAGTTTTAACTGTAATATACGTGCCGTAGCTTCAACGTGCAAGTCGCTCTCCGGTTGCGTTGACTCCGTGCCGATGAGCCCTGCTGGAAGCAGACCGGCAAGCGCATACATTCGGGGTCCCACTTCTTGCCGGCATCGTTCAATCGTAGCATGCGCTGAGGGCAAGAGCGAGCTTGGCACAGACGCGGTGCTTGTCAAGACGCGTCGGTCGTTGGCAGCGGCAAGCCATGTCGCTCAAGTAAGAACCCATGACGCGGCCTGTCGGCTTGCCACGGCTGGCGATCCAAGTGAATTCCATCAAGCTTGGGGAGGCTGATGCAGACACACTGCACGTGGTGATGGAGCAGCTGTTGAGGAAGTGGCAAGGCAGCATCTTCTGTCGAGCGCTGGCACGCGCCAGCGGCGCTGCGGGCTGCGTCAGTTCTTGCCCATCATGCCTTGGCCCAAAGATCGCGTTCGATTTTTTTCGAATTCTGAGGAATGTTCGAAACTCTCGCCTAATTCCGCACCCGGTGTAGTATTTGGTGCGCCTTTTATAAAATCTTGGCGAATCTTATTTCTTCCAGGCTGACGACGGATGCGATTTCCTTGGCTCGTTACGGCAGCCTTCGCGGGGCCGACGCCATTCACCTCCCGGGAGCCGATTGACACAGTGCGGAATACTCTCCGCAGCAGGTGCATGACGCCGCGAATAGGTCTGCGATCGTGAGCCGCAGCGGAACTTCCCCTTCTGTAATTCGTCCCTACCGTTGGACACGCGAGTCGATGATCTTGTTGGGCGTATCCCGTTGCTTGACATTCCCGGCCTCCTTGGCGACAACTCAACTGGCTCACCTAGTGCTGGTATGTATGTACCTCCAGCCATTCTTGGAGACGGCGTTACCGTACTACAGGCATCCCACCATACAACTGGTGGAGCGAGGGGCTGCATGGCGTCGCCGTCTCGCCTGCAGTGCGGTTCACGGCACCCACAATCGCAGCAACGAGCTTTCCACAAGTGCTGAGCCTCGCCGCGTCCTTCAATCGAACGCTATGGCATGCGATAGGGAGCGCCATCGCCACGGAAGCCCGGTCAATCTTTCCCTTCCAGATCAGTTGAGCTCATATAACTCTTCCACAGAGCCTTCCATAGCGTCGGCCACGGCGGGCTCACGTATTGGGCTCCCAACATCAACATCTACCGGGACCCACGTTGGGGCCGCGGGCAGGAGACGCCCGGCGAGGATCCGTTCTTGACTGCGACGTACGCGACGGCCTTCGTTACGGGCATGCAAGTGGGCGAGCACCCGACATTCCTTAAGGTCTCGGCGTGCTGCAAGCACTTGTCCGCGTACAGCCAGGAGGTGCCGCGCCATTCACTTTCGGCGGCCGTGACACCGCAGGATTACGCGGACACGTACCTTCCGGCGTTTCGGGCGTGCGTCGTCGAAGGCCAGGTGAGCGCTGTCATGTGCAGCTACAACGCCGTCAACGGCGTGCCGTCCTGCGCGGACCGCCACCTGCTCACGACCGTGCTCAAGCGGCGCTGGCGCTTCGACGGCTACGTCGTCTCCGACTGCGGTGCCGTCCAGGACGTGCTCGACCAGCACCATTACACCAACTCGACCGGCGCCACGTGCGCAGCTACGCTCGGCGCCGGCATGGACCTCAACTGCGGCTCTTTCGTCCAACAGCACCTCCCGGCGGCCCTCACAACCGGCGCAGTGACCCCAGCTACCGCCCGTCGCGCGCTGCGGGCGCTGCTGCGGGTGCAGTTTCGCCTCGGGCTCTTTGAGCCGGTGGCCACACGACCGTTCGCCGACAGCTCCGTCGCCGACATTGACACGCCGGCGCACCGCGCTCTCGCGTACGCGGCCGCGGCGCAGAGCTTGGTGCTCCTGCGCAACGAGAAGACGCTTCCGCTCGACCGTGACGCCTTCACCGCCACCCAGCGGCTTGTACTCCTGGGGCCGCACGTCAACGCCTCCACTGCCTTCCTCGGCTCGTACGCAGGTGTGCCGCCGTTCGTGACTACGCCACTGCAGGGGCTCGCCGCGCACGTACCACCAACGTTTACGCACGCGGTCGCGGGTTCGGCCATCGCGGGCGGGGACGTCGACCCGGCGGCCGTCGCGCTCGCCTCCGCACCGACCACGCGACAGGTGGTACTCTTCCTCGGCCTCGACCAGCGCCTCGAGAGCGAGGGCATGGACCGTGCAGAGTTGCGGCTACCGGAAGTGCAGCTCGCACTCTTTCGCGCTGTAGTGGCGGCTGCAACTGCGCCGGTCGTCGTGGTCGTCGTCGCGGGCGGTGCCGTCGACGTCGCCGAGTTCAAGGCACACCCTAACGTCGGCGCACTCGTGTACGCCGGATACCCGGGCCAAGCCGGTGGCGCGGCCATCGCGGACATGCTTGTAGGTGACGTAAACCCGTCTGGCCGCCTCACCATGACGCTGTACCCGGCCTCCTTCGTCCAAGCGGTAGCGCTTGGCGACATGCGCATGCGGCCGACCGCCTCGACGCCAGGGCGGACGCACCGCTTTTACACCGGCGACGCCGTGTACCCTTTCGGCCACGGTCTCTCGTACACCACATTTCGCTATGACGTCGGCGCCGCGCCCGACGCCCTCGTGGCCGGCGACTCGTGGACAGGGGTGTTCGCTGTGCACAACGTCGGCGAGCTCATCGGCGACGACGTGCTGCTGTGCTTTGCAGAACCTCCGGGCGCCGGCACCGACGGACGTCCGCGTCAGTCGCTCGTGGCCTTCGACAAGGTAGCAACGCTCGTCCCCGGAGACGTCTTTGCGTGGCGCGTCACGGTGCCGGCCGCCGCCTTTCGGCTTGCAACGCCCGCCGGCCGCTTCGCTTACGCCCCCGGTACGTGGCGTCTGCGCGTGGGCAACGCCGTCGCCAACGTGACGCTCGTGGTGCCGCAGGCAGCGGACACCGCCGTCGGCTAGCGGCTTGGACAGCAACGCGCACCCGACCGAAAGAACGAGGAAAAAAGTTTTGCATCGTGTTCTAAGGCAGCCTACGGCCTTTGAGTGTGAATGGACAAGCTGAGCAGCTCCATGAGCCTACGCCGAGATGAGTGGGGGGGGCGACTGGCTGCGCACCGTTTGGTGCGGGGAACGATCTCGTCGTCGGTGGTAGCGCCAAGCTCTTCCCTGAGCTCCTTGATGATCAAGCAGTGGCGGCGGACTTGCTGCAGCCCAGCGATGTCAGGTGCCCGCCGGTCCACGACATAGTTGTCGGGCTCAAGCTTTTGGGGGCGAGGGACTGTCGGCGCCGATTGCTTGAGCGCGTCGAGCGTGGCCGCCACGGACGTCGTCGGTGGCAGCCCCAGCACGGCCTTGAGCTCCTCGAGCGCGGCATTCATCTTGTTCACGAAGAGGTACACTTCCTACACACTGTAAGCTCCAGGTCGCTAGTCGGCACCGACGTTGATCTTGGGGAAGACACCTTCCATGCTCTTGACGCCAAAGAGGTGGCGAAAGTGCTGCACCATCTTGTTCACCAGCACGTCTGGTCGGCTCTATCCCAGCGTTTGCGCCAGATCTCGTCGGCCACGTACCTCGACGTTCTGCAGCGCGTGCGCGTACATCTCCTTTTCCTGCAGAAAGTGTGTTTCGAACTCGACGAGCTCGTCCACCGTGGCGAGCGCCCGCCGCAAGTCGACGCCCCCACCATCCTGTGCCTGGTTGTCGCCAGCAGCCGATAGCACGCGGCATCGCTGCGCCAATCGCGCGAGCACGTCCCGTCGAAACGCCTACGCGGGGGTAAGAGGAGTCGGGCGCTCGCTCGCACCTGTAGCTGCGCCATCTCCGCAAGCTCTTGCCGCATGGCCTGCAGCCGCGGCACGACGCGCTCTAGCGGCTCGCCGACGCACGCGCTGACGTCCTTGACGAACGCCTCGAGGCGGGGCACGGCCGCTACCACGGCGCACAGCTTGCGCACGCTCAGGGTTATGAGCATCGCGTCTGAGAGGCCGAGCTCCCGGCAAGTCTCCTTGACCACCTGCGTGCACTGAGCCCGGAGTCACCGCCAGCGTCGTGGCCTACCTCAATGGCTGTCTCTCGCGGTAGCGCGTTGAGGCGATTGAGACCCAGGGTCGCGTTGAGGCGGTCGCGCTGCACGAGCGCGGCTGTGCCCGTGCGCTTGCGCAGCGCGGCGAGGTCTGTGGCCTCGTCCACCGCAAGCTGCTGGGCCGCGAGCTCGCGCTCGAGGGTAGCGGCGCGGCGTTGCATCTGCTTGTACGCGAGGATCGTGGGCCGCGCCTGTACCTCAAGGTGCAAGTTGGCATTCTCCTCTTGCAGCTCCCGCACGCTGGCCTGTGCACGGCCCAGCTCGGCCTCGATAGCGCCCATCTTGTCCTGGATGCGCGCCTCGCGCTCGCGAAGGGCGGCGGCGGCCCGCTCCTGCTCCCGGCGCGCGGCTTCGAAGCGGTCCCGCAATGCGCTCTCGGGGGCTGCGCCAGCGGCCGGCGATGCGTTCTCCTTGGCACGGAGGTCGGCACAGAGCTCGTGCACCTGCCGCTGGAGCCCCGCGATCTCGTCGGCCATGGCCGCGCGCTCGGTCTCAAACACGCGGATGATCTCGAGGTGCTTGAGGTCGGCGGCGCTAGTTTTGCGCGGCTGGCGCTGCTGCAGTTTCTGGAAAACGCTGCGGTCCCGCGACTTGGCCAGTTCGTCCTTGTCAAGCTACAGGCGGTAAGCACGGCCGGCGTCCCGATTCCTACTTGCTGCTGGAGCTTGAGTTGCATGCGGTCGATGAGCAGCTCTTTGGCCTTGACGCGGTGCTCGCTCACGCGCACTTGCTGCTCGAGCTTGGTCCGGGCCGCCTTCCACGCGCGGCCATCTTGCTCCGCCTTGGCCTTGAGCTCGTCCCGCTCACGCTGCAGCTGCTTCGTGTCCTGTGAGGCGCTTGCCAGCGCGGCCGTGAGCTCCGCAATCTTCTTTTCGAGCAACTCGAGATTGGTTTCGCTCTTGACTTGCTCCTTAGTGTTGCGCGTGGCGTCGAGGACGAGGTCTTGGATGATCTATGCAGCGTGAGCTCGGGCTTCCACCGATCGCGTGCCTGCCCCCGTCTCTCCAGCTGAGCCACGATCTCGTGCACAACGCTGCAGAGGGACGCTGCGTCCGGAGCGACAGTGTCGGCTACCACCGGGGCCAGGTGCACGCGGGGCAGGCCGTGTTGCAGCAGCAAAGTGTTAAGCGGTGCCCACTCGGCGTCGACGGCCGGCGGCGTCGGGCTCTGGTGGACGGGAGACGTTCGCAGAGGTGGCGTAGCCGTGCGCGCTGGCGAGAGCGTCGCTGGGGAAGCTACCGGCCCGTCGAGTTCATCGCGACGCATCCGCTCGGAGCCGGTAGTGGACGCCGACGCGGGCAGCCCCGACCACGACACGGAGCGGAGGCCGTCCTCAGGCGCGTGCGAGGCCGCGGAGCGCGTCGATGTCGTCGCCATGCTCAGCACCCGGCGCACGGGGACGTCCCGCGACATGGAACGTGACGATAGCGATGACGGGCGGCGGGGCGCGTCCGTTGCCAGCCGCGGAAGCGCCGAGTACGGTGGGCGGCGCGGAGATGGTTCGTCGGCGGACTTGGACTCGAACATGGAGCTGTGTGAAGCGAGCGCAAGGCTTTCAAAGTCGAGACTGCTTAGCGCGCTGCATTGGTCGTCAGCGGCATTTTCCTCGCGCAAACGAGGCGGCGGCGTGACGAACGCCGAAGGTGCAAAGTCCTCGAGCGAGAGCGGCTCACCTGGCGGGTCGCCCGCGCGCTCGAGGCTCATATTGTCGTCATCGCTGTTGCCGTGCGTACTACTGCCGTGGGGCGTCGCGAGGCTGAGCTCGAGGCCGTTCTCGAGTAGAAAGCGGTCGACGCTGCCAGAAGAGAGTTGCAGGTCAACGTCGCTCATGAAGCCATCGTCGGAACTCGCGCGGCTCATGCTTCCTCTTCCGCTCCAGCTTCCGATCGAGGACGGAGGTCTTGAATTTCGAACCGAGCCTTCGCGCCAGGCTAAATTAGATAAATGCCGAAAATAACCCTAGAATTAGGCAGACCAAGGCTCTGGCAAACAAGCCGCGGACGTGTGCCCGCCGCCCTGACCTTGCTTCGACGAGCATGGTATGTTTTGGCATGGATGGGGCGCCGTGAATGGGCATCTGCACGACGCTACGAAGAGCAGTGACCTCCGGTCGTCTGTTAGTTCTGCCTCGCAGACTCTTGAAGCAAGTGTGTGGGGCCATGACTCAGCGACCGTGGACGCTAGGTGGGTGGGCGTCGCCCGCGACGGATGTGGTGGTCAAGTCCACGCTTACGATGCCGAGGGGAGTTAAAGACGGAATACATTAAGTTGAACGCGACTAGTCGGCTTTTCCATGACTGTAGTCGTAGAGGCGAAGGTTCGTGCCCTTCTTACGATCCTTGTCGAGGGCCATCATGATGACGCCGAAGAGGACAAGACCCATGACGAGGAGGAGAGACCGGGACCAGAATTTACGTCGGACAATGGACTCCTCTGCAGCTAGCTTCTCGTTTTCAAGAAGGCGCTCCCGCGCTTGCTGGGCCCAGCGCAAGTGCTCAATGGCATCGGCGTGGGCCTGGGCTTGGCGCTTCGTGGCTGCGTTATCGATCTCCTGCCGCTCGATGGTGCGTTGTAGCACTGCAATCTGCGCGGTGGTGTGTGCGATGGACTCGCGTGTTACCTTCCACTCGCGTAGGATGTGCATGGCCCGGCGCTCGATAGCCCGAACCTGATCGACCTCCGCCGTCCGCGATGCGACGTCGTCGAGGATCTTCTTCTTTGTATTCGTCCACTGAGCCATAGCGTCATCACGGTCCATTGCATCGAGCTGGGTGATTTCGTGCCACTCACGGCGCCACATTTCGTGCTGCGCCTGCAGTTCGCTCAGGAGCGACGTGTCCACAGGTGTCACGTCGACGACGTGGTGCTCAGCATGAAGTTTCTCCAGCGCACTCTTGACGTACGCAATGTGAGCTTCCGACTTGGACATACTATCGACGAGACTCAGGTAGACAATGCCACCCACAGCGACAATCCAGGCGGCGGCCTTGACGACGCCCATCATGGTCCGCTTCTTCGTTCGGGAAATGCGCTCACCCGTGATTGGTGGAAAATACAACCGGTTAAGTGTCAGCGTATCCGGAGTCTGAAAAAACGTCTCTTGGCGCATGACCGCAGCTAACCTCGAGCGCACGTCGTCAGCGACCGCCGCAACAGCTCGGCTTTTAGCGTCGAAGAACGGTTTTTAGGAGGCAGTCCATCGCTCTCTCGTTGATTCATTGCGACTGTGACTGCCGCTCGGTTGTCATGCACTTGAGCTATTTTTGGGGCCCTGGGGGAGTCTATCCCCCAAAAGACGCATTTCAAAATAAAATGTTGGCATTGATATTTCAAAATATGTCAATATATTCAATGGGTCCCCCTAATATCGTTTATAGGGTACCCAAAATATGACGTTGAGATCGTCAGGCGCATTGTCTTGACGGGGGGTGGAACCAGCAACAATCGACAACGATATGAGCCACGTCCGTGAACGCCCTCGCCGACTGAGTGCCTCATGGTGAGCTGTAGCATTTTTTCTAGCCTGCGCGGCCGGCGATGTGTCGGCAGTTGAAGCCGAGTTGCCATTCGTCGCAGTCAACACACCTGCCTGGTGGATCTCGGGCAACCCTGCTGCTGTAGCTATTTTGCCGCCGGAGATCTTTGACTACTCTGTACGCTTGCTCTCTCATGGAACGAGGAGGTGACCGCCAGCTCTGTAGAAGGTGGCAACGGGGATCTTCGTTGCTGCGCAGCGTGGACATGTCGCCGTCGTGGCACTCTTGCTCACCGTGCGCGACATCGATGCCGACGCCATGAGCTATGTACGGGGCGAACGCTGTGCGAATGTCACACGGGTCTTAGGATTGAGAAACTTTGCTGCATTGCTTGTGCTCCTTGGACAGCACCATCGACGCCACCGAGGCCATAAAACTCCTCTTGGCCCGACCGTCAACCAATGCCAATGCTACCACAAGTGTACGCACTAGGCCACAGCTAGGCACCCTAACCTAGCCCTACCATCTAGGCTGGAGCCACGGCTCTGCAGATGGCAACGCTTGCAAACGCGCCTAGCCGCGTGGCGCTGCTCATTGCCCACAACTCCGTCGACGTCGACAACTGTGCTTTCAATTACTTCGACGCTTTTCTTCTCGCATTGCAATCGGGTTTCACGGCCATCGCATTGCATCTTCTTTCCTTCGTTCGCTCGGGCCTTGAGGTACATGGACTGCGCCGCGATAGCTTACACCGGGATAGACTGCATTTATCTCTCCCTGTAAAAGCAATCAAGTCGAAGTCGTGACCGCGATGCTTGACATCCCGTCAGTCGACGTAAATTACGTGGATGAGGTGCGAACGATGCCACTGCAGGCACCGACGGACAAACGCAGGGCGAAGGCACGGGCCTCGTGTATGCGTGCATCGAGGGGCACACGGAACTCATTCTGCAGCTGCTGGCACACCTACGCATCGACATCGGTGCACAAGGTGAGGTAGGTGCCTTCGTTTAGTTGCCCAAACGAACCACACTTCACAGAGTATGGGGCCGCTGCTTGTCGGGGCTTGCCTTATGTGCGACGACCGCGTGGTGGGCGCCATCTTGCCCCGACCCGACGTCGACATCAACGCACCTCGAAACCCACCCGGCGTACGGGTCTCCTAATCCCAGCAGTGGCTTACGCAACGCAGGGAAGCTTGCTCACCGCCGCAATGGCCGCGTGCGCGAAGAATCGGGTGACCGTTGTCGAATCGCTTGTGGCTCGAGAGGACGTCGACTGGAACGTCCAAGACGAGGTAGCTCCACGCATGGCAGCGTCTCTGGATACCGCGATTCTAGGACGGCTTCACTGCGCTCATGCTAGCCAGTGCGAACGGGCATGCCGACTGCGTCGCACGGCTGCTGCCCCTGGCCTCTGTCGACCTCGATGTGGCGACGGAGGTACGAGCAAAGCCTGCACAACCCGACACCTTGCGTTAGGACGGATTGACTGCTTGGCTTGTCGCGTGCCAATATGGCCATGTCCACGTTCTTCGCGTGTTCTTGGCGTCCAAGCGACCTGTGGCCTTTGCCAAATGCTCCCTGGTACGACGGCAGTGGCGTTGAAAGGGCTCTTCACCGAGGCAGGTGGGTATGACGGGGTATCTACTGGCTTGTGCCGAACATGTTGAGGCCGTCGCGCTACTTCGCGATGACGCCCGCATTGACACCAACGCGCTCACGTTTGTATGCGGTCCTCACGTATCATGATTCTAAGAGATACCGACGCAGAGCGCTCGCAACGACGTCATGATCGCTGCTGCGTCTGGTGCCGTCGACGTCCTGAAACTTTTGTTGGCGACGCCCGACTGCGACGTCAACTGCAGAGACAACGTAGCCTGAGGCCATGTGGAGCAGGGCTTCACGCGGAAAGTCACTAGGATGGCTACACCGCTCACCTCTTGGCGTGCGAGAACGGCCACGTCCATGTGCTCAAGACTCTGCCCAGCGATCCGCGCGTCAATTCGTCGGTGTGTCTTGTACGTGCCGAAGCTAACAGCCGTGGCTGCTGACGGTTCACGCAGTTAAATGGTCGAACGGGCTTGCATCTCGCGTGCCTTCACGGCCATGAAGACGTCGTCGATCATTTACTCGAAGCCCACGACGCCGTCGACTCCACCGATCTGGTGCGGCTGCCTTTCTCCTCGACGCCCGACTCGTGGCCATAGGAAGGCGCGACGGCGCTGCATTTGGCCGCCACAATGCCGCTACTACCGAGCGGAAAGCCTGCCATGCGTCTTGGCCTCACCGCTGCCAAGTGCCACATCGTCGCCGGACTTCTAGCGATGAGCACCGTCGACGTCAACAGTGTCACCCACGTACTTCGTGCCGTTCCTTGGCACAGACCACCGTCTCGTAGGCCGGTTTGACGCCGTTGGCGATTGCGTGTCGTGACGAACTCACGACGGTCGCAGCGTTGCTCATCGCAAGCAGCGCCTTCAAAGTCGCAAGCATCGGAGGCGACGTATGTCCTTCGAGCTGGTATGCTTGGTAGCAACTCGCGACTAGGTGGTGTTCCAGAGCCAGGCACTGTACACAGCCGTGACCACCGGCTGCGTACAGCTTGTCGAAGCGCTTGTCCAGATTTTTGAAGCGGAGGCAATCAATGCTCGACCAACGGTTCGACGCCCCATCTTCGGTGCATACTGCAATGGTGACTAGAACCGACTGACGCCGCTGCTGGTGGCGAGCCAGAAGGGGCACACAGACATGGTGGCGGCGCTCATGGCCCACCCAGGCATCGACCCGAACCTCTGCAGCGTGGTAAGCGCCGGATGCATGGCTGGAATTGAAAGATTGCGCACCGCAGGCGGGCACATCGCCCTTGCGAGCCGCCACGAAAGAAGGCCACGCGGCGGTCGTTGATATCCTTTTGGCGCACCCAGCCATTGACCCGAACAGCGAGTCCTCTGTACGCAGCTCTTATCAAGGTGCGCAAGGTACTCATGCGCCAAGTAGACAGGGGACACGGCTCTGCTGCTGGCGCCGTCGGTGGAGATCCTTCGCCTGCTTCTGGCGGACTCGCGCACCGACGTCAACTACCGGAACAAGGTAAAGCGGTAGTCGTCAGCGGGGCATCAATGGCCGTAGAATGGCTTGACGGCGCTCGGGGCCGCGTACCCCAACGCAGAAAAAGTCGGCGTCCTTCTCGCGCACCCAGGCACGAACGTCGCCCAGTCGAGAAACTGGGTTCGTTGCATCGATGTTCAATCGTCTGGAAGCTAATCCGGGATCAGAGGGGACGCAGCATCTTGTTGCACGCGGCGTACGATGGCGATATCAACATGGTCGAGGTTCTTCTCGCCGCGCCGAGCGTCGACGTCTCGGAACAAGACAACGTCCGTAGCTCGCGGAGACAGAGGGACTTACAAGGAGCTAGTCGGGTGCCACGGCCATCTTCCTCGCGAGCGCGGCCAACCACGCAGCCGTTGTCCGCCGTCTGCTGCACCATCCTGGCGTCGATGCCAACGTCCCCAATAAGGTACGGGGCGCTGACGAATCGTGCTAAGTGGCGCGTAGATTGGCGACCTTCCACTGCACTTGGCAACGCGCCAGAGCCATGTTGACGTCGTCGCTGCCCTTCTGGCGCACGTGGATATCAATTCCACGAACTTCGTACTTCGCGGACGAGGTGCAATCGGTCATGTTCTTGCGCTAGTCGGGGGCGACGGCCTTTGCACAGGCTTGCCGCAACCACCACCTAGAGATTGCCAAACGCTTCCTCGCAGACCCCCGTTTGGACGTCAACAAGTGCGACGTGCGGCTCTAACTCCGGTGGTAGCAGCCTCACGCCTTGTAGACGGGGCTACCGGCACTTGTTCATGCTTGCTCCCAATGGTGTACCACCGAGCTCGTCGCGGCCATTTTGAGCCACCCTGATATCGATCTCTACGTGACCAACAAGGTACCTTCGCACTGGGTAACTCGTGCAACGTCAGCGTAGGACGCGATGGAGATGGCTTGCATTAACAACAACACCAACGCCGCCGCGCTTCTTGTGCAGCGGCAGCTGGCAGACAGCGACCTCCCGGGCTTTCCCGTCGAGATTGCCGATCTGATCGCTGAGTACTCGTACCCGCCACAGTACCAGGGTCGAGCGTAGATCTAATGTCGTCACGCATCATGGGAGAATTCTAAAGGAATGTATTCTTTGCTCTCCTGTAGCTGGAACTCAGAGTCCCGTCGTTGCCTTCAACACGTTTCCGTGTGCTGGGGATTTGTTGCTCCGGTGCTTTACAAGGCCATCACCACCACAGGAAGCCACAGCAGCGCCCCCTTGAACGTGGTCGCAAGCATTCCACCTCATCGCTGCTTACCGGGGCAATGGTACGTCGGCGTCCCGAACCTCGTAAGCTCACCGCTCGTTGAGGCGATGGCCCTGACAGCTGCAAGGTACTACAAAATGGACCGAGTCTTATGACGAGCCTCGTCCAGCAGTGCCGCAGGCGTTGTCAAATATGCAGCTAACTTTATTACAAACCAACTCACTACCCCGACATGTTAAAGTTGTCGAGCTGGTCGCAAAAGTCGTCTTCGATAGCGGCACCGACGGTTTGCTTGGCCTCCTTGCGCTTCTGCTTGCGGAGGGACTTTGCCTTTCGTCGAGCGAGGAGCGCCGTCTGCGGGTTGAGCCGGTCTTCGACGAACTTGGGCCGCGCCGTGTGGTGCGTCTGGTGCACATCGTCGTCGTCATCTTCCGAGTCGGAATCGTCCATGTCGGCGTCCGAGTCTGAGTCCACGACGCGGGGGGCGGGTGTTGTTGCCGGGGCCGCGGTTGCCATCGCTGGCATCGGCGTCTCCATAGGCGCCTCCTCCATATCGTCGTCGCCGGTGTCGAGGTACGTGGTCGGGTTGAGCGCCTTGTCCAAGTCGAAGTCGGCGGCAAAATCGGTGACAATCATGGCGCCGTCATCAAGACGCGTGTCCTTGAGTGCCGGTGGCGGTGTGTAGAAGGGGATCTTGCCGCGGTTCCAGTCCTGAAGCACGGTGCGAGCAACGGCCTTGCGGTCTGGGATGCCGCCCTTACCGAGCTTGCCCTGGGCCATGGCGAGGTGCACGAGGAATTCAATCGTGTCAGTGTATGCCGGCACCTGGTAGAGCTCCATAACCTTCTCTTTAGAGCAGCGGCCAAGGATGATCTCGACAGCCGGGATCGGGTCACTGAATGCCTCAGCGTTGACGCAGTTGCGCAGGATCAAGCGTGACGAGTCCGAGGTGTCGAAGACGATACCGGGGCAATCGATGAGCTTGATCTTGTTGTCGAGATGGATCTCCTGGATTACCTTGGTGTGGCCTGCGATGGAAGAGACGCTCGCGGCCTTGCTGCGCTTGAGCGAGTTGATGACGGACGACTTGCCAACGTTCGGATAGCCGATGACGCCGACCGTGATGGCCGTCTTGATGTTGGCGCTGCGGCAATAGTTCTTGAGCAGCTGCATGAGAGCTTCGGTGCCGACGGCGCGCGACCCCGTCATAAGCTTGCCTTGTGCCTTCTCACCCTTGGAGATGCCGCTTGACGAGATGTTTTTGTCCTGGGTCGATGCCTTGAAGGCGATCGTGGGGTAGAATGTTCGCAGGTGCGCGAGCCACGGCTGCAGCGTCTCTGCCGGGACAAGATCGATCTTGTTGAGCACGAGAACGACCTTCTTGCCCTTGGAGCGCATGAGGTCTTCCATGTCGAGGGTACGACAGCCCATGGGATCGCGCGCGTCAAGCACCTCAAGGATGACATCGGCACGCTCCACGACCTTCTTGAGCTCCTTCATGTACTGCTTGCGCGAGTGGTCGTTCAAGATCATTTCGCGGCCAAACTCATCCGCGTTGGCAACGCGCTCAGCCTCCGTTGCCGCATACTTCTGACTCTCCTCCTGGGCCTTGCCAAGAAGACCTTCGAGGCTCAAGCCCGCGGCGGCATTGCGCTTGTTGTGCACGAGGCCCTGGCGCAGCTCCTTCTGCTTGAGTTTGAGGTTCTGCCGCGCGAGTGCCTTGGCGGCCGAGATTTTCGGAGGCGCAATGCCTGGAGCCACCACAGCCTTCGTGGCACTGCGGCTGAGCGCATGCGACAACGCAACCGAGTTAGCGCTCGTGGCCGTCTTGTTGCGGCGCTGGGCCTTCGCCTGATTGCGGCGCGTCTGCTTGTCTTGCTTGTTGTTGACCATGATGACAAGCTGCAAATGCCCGAGAAAAGGAATGGACGGAATATGGAGCTTCTCATTGGGCAACATTTCGGAGGTATAACCAATCATGTCTACGTTCAGAATATCGATAGCCAATCCGGTGCACGAAAAGCTTTGATTATAGCCAATCCCCAATCGACTTCCGGTTGTCAAATGCAATTGGACAAAATGATGATATTTGAGCCAATTGACAGCCAGCTCATCGTTGACTGCTGGCATCGTTGCTGGCGGAGCGCGATCGTTGCCGCGTCCTGGAGCGAGCTCCTAGCAACCTCAAAATGGCTCTTCCTTGGGTCGTAAAGCCTCCTGGGCAACGATTTAAATGCACAAGCCGCTTTGGCCAGCGACGGTGTTGAGAGCATTGATCAGGAGCAACCGTCATCAACGATTCGATTGGTTGTTCCTCTCCACCTTCAAACGTGACCTGACGCCATGGTGGAGTTCCGCGGGGTCGCATCGGACGACATCGCTGCCGCGCACGCCCTGGAAGCGGCTTCGTTTCCAACCGATGAGGCTGCGACCCTCGCCCAGCTAGAGCAACGCCTTGCCGACGCCGGCACCTACTTCCTCGGCGCATACGTCGACGGGGCACTCGTTGGCTTCGTGAACGGCACTCTTTCGCCCGAGCGTGCCGTGACGACCGAAGCCTTATTGGCGCACGATCCCGATGGCAGCTTCCTGTGCATTCATTCCGTGGTAGTTGCGGCGTCCCACCGGCGTCAAGGCCTCGCATCGCAGATGCTCCGCGCCTACATTGCTCGCGTCGTCGACGCACAGGTACGCCGCCCTTCGGCCAAGCTCTCGTGCACAACATGATCGCTCTAGCCGCATGTGCAAGCGCTTCTGCTCGTGGCAAAACCGGCCCTAGTGCAACTCTATGTCGCCGTAGGCTTTCGTGTGACGCGACTGTCGCCCGTCGTCCACGGGCGTGATGCGTGGCTGGAACTGGTCTTTGACACCGCTACAGCTCGGCGCGTCGGCGTTGTCCAAGTGGACGCATTTGCGCGGCGGCCGTTCGAGGGCAACCCCGCGGCCGTCGTTGTGCTCACACCTCAGCAGTTCGACGCGCCCGGAGCTGCGCACTGGATGCAACTCGTCGCCTTGGAGCGGAATCTGAGCGAAACGGCGTTTGTAACGCCGATCGCCGCCGCCGATTTTCGCCTGAGGTGGTTCAAGCCGGGTGCGCGTGCAGCTCATTTGCTATCCATGCTCATCTGGTTCGTGCATAGCTAAGGAGGTCGACATCTGCGGTCACGCCACGCTCGCGGCCGCGCACGCGCTCTACGAGGACGGTCACTGTGCTGAGAGCTCGCCGATTCGCTTCCACACACGGTCCGCGCTGCCGAGGTCTAAGGCCTGACCCGCAGGGTAGGAGCGGCGTTTTAACCACGCGCCGGGTGCTGTTGGCTGATGGGAGCCGCGGGATCGAGATGGACTTCCCGACTTCCCACCACTTGACTCGCGACGACGCGTGGCGTCGAGCCACGACGGCGGCGCTGCTGCAAGCGTTTATGCTCGCGCCTAGCGATCTGGTGGCCGTCGAACAGTACGGCACCGACGTCATTTGCCACGTCGCGCCGGCAGCGTTCGCGACGGTTACAACGCCGAATTTTACCCACCTCCTGCCGCTCGAGTGCCGGTAGACCGTCAGCAAGCCCTGGAGGCGCCTCACACTAACGTAGAGCCACGATCCTCACGTGCGAGGCTCCCCAAAACTCAGGCTATGACTTCTACAGCCGCTTCTTTGGCCCCCGCAGTGGCGTGAATGAGGACCCTGTCACGGGTAGCGCCCACTGTGCCCTGGCTCCGTACTGGTCGCACGTCGGCGGCGGGAGGCAGCTGAGCTTCTGTGGCCGGCAACGCAGCGCGCGCGGCGGCGACGTCGACGTCCGGCTCGCGGGCGACCGCGTCTTCATCGTAGGCACGGCATTGTTCACCTTGCGGGGCACGCTTATCCATTGAGCGCCAATTAAGCGATACAGCCACTAACAGTGGAATCAGGTCTTCGTCCGCTGCCACCTGGGCAGCACCCTGACGCCATGTTCAGAAGAACGCTGGAGGAGCCCACGACCGAAGCTTTGCTCGTGCGTGCACACTGTCGCCCGTGTGGGTGACTGGCGACGGCACTGAGCGCAAGTGCGAAGACAAGCGATACAAGAAAAAGGCGCGTCGATTGCCAACTCAGGTCATAGTCATCTTAGAGTCATCAGGAAAGAGGAGGGTCTTGGTGCCGGCAAAAATCTTGTGGAGGGCTGCCACGCGCGGCCGAAACGACTACGCACAGCAGTTGCGGCTGGTGGCATGGAGGGTGCGATTACCTCGAAGGCGAGAATCATTTTGGGCTCGTTTTGCACGAGGAAGGCCATGTAGTAGATGACGTCCGCAAATGTGATGGCTTCGTTGATGACGACCGCGCGGATACATTTGGCCTCGATGAACTACGCGCTCAGATCTTAGTGCCGAAGGTTGATTGCATGGGCTTTACCATGAATTTTTCGCTTCCATTGCGGCGCTTTTTACGAAGTTGGACGCCGATCTCTGGTATCACAAGCACCGATTCTAGAGGCACCTAGGTGTCGATGGCGATCGAGCCCAAGCCTACCTTCGACAATCGTTCCCCCAAAGGAAGACTTGAAGAGCGTCAGTACGACATAGAATGGAACAAGAAACGTAAGGACGTCGTGGCGCGCGGCTGCGGTCGGCAGTGGCAACAACGTCGCATAGTCTGGCCCGATCAACGGGGCAAGCGTTGGGATAGTGAACACATAGAGCAGGGTAATCAAGGTCGCGGAGCCAATCAGGCCCAGCACGGACAAGAGCGTCTTGGCGTCGGTCGCAGAGCCACGGCTGCTGGCAAGCGTGTACTCGCGGGCGTCCGTGCCGAAGTTGGTGATTCGGAGGTCCATCTGCGCTGTCCACACTTTCGTTTCGGATGTATTCTTCCGGAAGGCATGGAATTCGCTTGTGGCCAGTCCTTTCTTCGTCCTTTTCACAAATTCCAAGTTACTTCGTCGAGGGTTAGGGCATCTTCAGTACTGTTCAAGGGAATTCAAGCCCTAATCTTAGGCCGCTCAGAGCCACCCGCTGCTGTGCCAAAGTCCTACCGGAAACACAAGCTGGTATCTCGGCGACGCCACACTGCCGTTGCTGGGGGCGTGAAAAAAATGCGCCACGTGTATTGGCGGAATCTAAGCCAAATAAAACTTTGCAAAAAAAGTACGGAGGCCAGTTTTTTAGAATTGCGAAACCCGCAGTTGTGTTACATACGCCAGCTCCAGCAACCAGCCCGTGCTCCTCGGTGACCTGCTCCCGTCGTCGTCAGCGCTCCTTGCTGCCTTCCCACGCCCGCGTGGATCCCTCTTCCTTGCTTCTCTTCCTGCTCCGATTGGCGAAGAATGTATTCAAGCACTTTCCTCTCGATGGCCGCCGATTCGAAGGGCGACGCCCACTTTCGGACCGGGGCCATGGGCAATGCCATGGCAAAAGACACCATCGAGCTCGATGTCGACATGATCCAGAACTATCGGTATCGGGAGATGGAGAAGGAGTACGCCGTGCATTTGTACGCGCAGAACGCGATCGCCTCGCCGACACTAGACTGGTCCATCTTCCACACCGCTCGTGGCCGCCTCGTTCATCGTATTTTTTCGACTGGCAGCGCCCTCGGCCTCAAGCGGGAAACGTGCCATCTTGCGTGCTCGTACATGACGCGCGTATTCCTCTCGTCGTGGCTCAGCCAGGGCCAGATCTTTCCGGCCAACTTTGCCAAGACGGCCGAACATCCGAACATCCTCATGGCCACGACCGTGCTCGTGCTCGCGAGCAAGATCGAAGAGGTTAACCCCCCGTCGGTCTCGGACATCCTTGAGGCTGTGCAGCGCGAGTCGGGCGAGACTGTGCCCGACCACGCCAAAGGCAAGGCCAAGGGCAAGCGCGGTGGCCGCAAGAAGGCGGCGCCGCCGTCCATCTACACGACCAAAGACGACGTCCTCGCGCACGAAGAAACGCTGCTGAAGCAACTTAAGTGGAAGCTATACCCCGCGACGCCTGTCACGTGGCTCTTGCTCGCGATGGAGGGCCTCGGCCTCTACAAGGACGTGGCGGCGCCCTCCCCACCGTCGCCCGCGGTGTACAACTCGCCGTGCTACGTTGGGTACGAGTACGGTGGCTACGACTACTCGGTGGCCGACAAGCTTCGTCAAGACGAGTCGCGGCTCCAGCGCGCGAAGGAGCGCATGACGGTGTTTCACCTTGCGTGCAACCTTCTCGACGTCTCGACACTCGACTCGTTCTCGATCAACTTCTTGCCGAGCGTCCTGGGCGGTGCCGCGCTCTTCCTGCTTGCGCCCGGTCACAACCTGTACGCGCTGGCCCACTTTCTCCTCGTCAAGCCCGAGTCGCTATGGGAGTGCGTCGTTTGGATGCAGCACTACCTGCCCTACGTGACGCAACCGGTGCCGCTGTCGGTGCACGCGCAGTTCCAGTCGAAGCTCGCCAAGGTACCGACGGAAGACCGGTACGCCGTTCAGGTGCTATCGACGAGCACGGCGTTCGGCACTCTTGTCTTCTACCCGACAACGCCGCAGTCGGCGCTGCTGCTCAAGACGCCGCCATCGCCCGAGCCCGCGTACGAGCCCGAGTCGGAGTGGACAGCGCAGTCGCCTTCGCTCTACTTTGCGCAGCCCCAGTACCACCAGCCGAGCTACTCGGTGTACGACGAACCGGCCTACGACCCGTACTTCACCGCTTCGGCCATCGGCCCCGCCAGCAACCACAACAACGCAAACAACAACAATCTGCATGGCGCTTACGCAGGCGGCTGGGCCGGCCCTGCGTGGGCCGCTGCGGCGTCGCCGCCCTTCTAACGCCGCCTTTGCCTTTTTATTATCAACATCTTGACCCCGTGGCTATTTATCCCACCGACCGACAAAAAGATTGTATAGACCTGCGTATCCTCCAAATCAACATGGTGCTGTGGCTTGTGACTTGGCGGCTTGGAGCTTCGCGCGGAGCTGCGCCTTTTTGTCGGCCAGGGCCTGGGCCTTGGCCTCCAGCAGCGTTGGTGGCGGCCTCGGTGTTGCCTCGAGTGGCATCGGTGGTGGCATCGGTATTGCCTCGAGTGGCGTCGGTGCCTGCTCTTGAAATGTCGCTGTTGGCTTCGGAGGTTGTGGGGTTGGTTCTTGACGTTTTGGTGCCGCAGTAGATGCGGCTGGAGCCAGCGTTTTGGTTGGTCGTAGCGCGGCAGGGGAGGCCGACGGAAGTAAGTGCTGTGATGAGCCTTGGGATGCGGTGAACGTGCGCTTGGTCTGGGACCGCGGACCAGCTTCCCAGACACCCCCGAAGGACGGGAGCCAGTCGCTGGCTGCGGGTGTGCGTGCATTGCGCGCGTAGTACTCTTCTGTCGAGGCCACGAGCCACGGCGGTACAGCACCCGAGTGGACGTTGTGCGCCGAGCGGTTCGCCCACTTGCGTGGGATGCAGCTCAGGCCGTGGCCGTGCGCGACGTCCGTGACCCGGGGCGCTGCAATCTCTTCGGCGTCGTGGGGGCGGAAATGCAGGCGGAGGAGCTGCTCGACAAGGTGGTCGATGGGCCACGAAACTACGTTCTTCTTGGCGACCTTTACGACGCCTCCGCCCCACACACGGACCCCTGTCTCGGCGTCGAAGCCGCTGGCGTTCTGCACGACGCCGACCTTCGAGATCACGTTCGGGTGCATCGTGGCGGGGCGCGGCGGCAACGAGGTGCCGTCCGTCTTGTGCTGCAGCCGGGCTGTCACCGAATCGAGGAATGCAGCCTGAACGTCGCCTCGCCGAGGGTTCGCCGCAGGTGGCGCGAGGTCTACCGCGTCGGCATCGGCTGGTCGCACGGGTTGAAGTGGCGCTGGGGTGCCGACCAGCTGGCGGTCGAAGGCGCAACGGTGGACCTTGCAGAAAGTCCGTGTCGAGTTTATGTGGGCCTTGGACGCGAGATGGCTAATGTCCTCCACGTCGGCATCACAGAAGACGCACCAGAAGGGCGGGTCCCTCGTGCGGCTTAGCAGATCCGTGGCCTTGGTCACCTGCTTGGCGATGAAGGCCTCAGCCTTGTGCGCGTGACCAGCCGTGAACACGTGCTTCTTCGAGTCGTTGCGCTTGCAGATCGCGCAGTAGAACATGAGTTAATTCGGCACATGCCATGCCAAGACAGCCAATCGCGGACAACGTTTTATTAATTTCGGCACAACTGCATCATGCGCGAGATCGTGACTCTGCAGTTCGGCAGCGCCAGCAACCGCGTGGGTGAAGCGCTTTGGACGGCCGCTCTCAGCGAGGCGTCGGCTGCTGGAGGCGACGTTGAGAGCGACGTCAGTCTTCTTCGTCGAGCCGGCCGTGTGGTTCCTCGGGCAGTGGCCTTCGGTTGCAAGGGCGAGCTCAAGTCAGTCGCACCCAAGACTAAGAACCAGGAGGTGAGCGCTTGGGACGGTGGCATCAAAACGATCGCGCAAGACGAAGAAGACGACGTGAAGGGCTCGGTGCTGCATCCCCGGTCCCTCGTCACGGTTGAAGAGTTCCGCAGTTTCGACCCGATGAACAACTATTACGACGGGTTACTCTCAGGCGATGGCAAGTTGCGTCGCGAGAGTCTCGAAGCTGCGCACGACCACGTTCGCCGTGCTCTGGAGGAGTGCGACTCAATCCAGGTACATTCCCCACGACCTCCCGGGCGTCCCATTGCCGCCGTGTCAGGGTGTCCAATGCTTTGTGGACCTCGACTCTACATGGGGCGGCATGGCCACGGAGGTTCTCCGTGAACTCCGTGAGGAATGTCCGTCTGTCTTTGTCATCTGCGCTGGCCTCGACGAAAAGTACGTCGCTCGCCATCTCTTTGTGACTCATAGCTGCCGTAGGTACCCGCTTGTGCCCCAGGTCGGCCTCTTTGACCAGTCCAAAGCCGACGGGCGCCGGGCCATCAATATGGCATCATCAATCTTGCATCTGCACGAGCTCTCGTCCGTCTTCGTGCCGCTCGCCGTGTCGGGTGACGCTACAGGGTCATTCGCACCCTTGTCGCCGTCGTCCGCTGACGGTTCGACGCTCGTCGCCGCTGCGTGGGACTGCCTGTCGGGCCCTTACCGCTTCCCACGCACGACCAATGTGCAAATGGGCAACATCGTCTTCCCCATGCGTCCGAGCATGAAGGCCATGGAGCTCGCGTGCCTCTTTTCGCCACCGACCGACTACTTCGAACGCTCCGGCGACGACCGCTTGCGACTTCTGGAGGAAGCATCGCTGCTGCCCGTGGGACCGCGGGACCCCAGCTGGTCGCGGGCCCGCGCTCACCACCTGCAGCTGCTTACGCTGCGTGGCGACGACAGTGCTTTCCGCGGTCTCCAGACGCCCACGTGGCAGGCCAAGGCGTCGTTTGACTTCTATCACGTCACCACGCTGGCGGCACCGGTGGTGCTGCCTCAAGCGCCGATCTTCGAGAACGCGTCGCGTGAGGCGTGCCTCTCCGCCCTGCTCATCACGGACGCGGTCCCCAAGTACTTTAGCAGCCTAGCCCACGCCGTGCAGACCATCGATCGCCGCGTCGTGCACGAGTACGTGCAGGCCGGCATGGGCTTTGACGCGCTGCGAGAGCTGCATTCGGACATGCTCACGCTCTCCGACTCGTCCCTTTAGCCCTTTTGAATTGTAGCAGATTGCTGTGAGATGCTCTGGTTGGCCATGAGCTTTGGCAGTAGTATTGGTATCAAAGCCGCGGGTGCACAACGTTGGAGCTTGGTCTGAGCACCGAATCCCAACTATGGAAGAAACCATTGCGCTCGCAATGCAGTGATCCTTAAGACCACACGTTAAAACACGAGCTATGAAAGCCTCCAAGCAGCTTGTAGAATCCTTGGGGACGTCGCCAATGTCAGGCGCCTTGATGCATATGTTCGGTGTGCCCCCCAAAGATCGCCATTATTGTTGATTGGCATCGTATCCGGCGATCCGGATACGAAGGGGCGTTGGCAACGAGTGGTCAGCGCAAACGATTGGCTGCGGTGCGTCGGCTGCTGTGGCAGGTGCTTCGTATTCTCACTTGTCGATTTTGCACTTTCCGCCACAATGGCAACAGTCCTGTAGAGTAGTAGCGACGTCTGCGGTGATGATTTTAAAGTGTTTTCAGACTAGAGTTTCTGAACGGGGGGTAGTAGCCCCGGTTGTCGAGATAACCCTTGGCTGTCTGAGCAGATTTCTGACGTAATTGCATGTCCTTTTATATTCTCTACGATGTGATGAATTCCTAACAAATCAACCATCTTTCGGGTCTGATTTCCATCGTGATGGACTTTACAAGGATTACTGATCTCGTACAACTTAAATGTTCTTAGGTTTCGGTTTTGCAGGGACGATCCACTTATAAATTTCAGACTAGAGTTTCTGAACGGGGGGTAGTAGCCCCAGGTGTCGAGAAATCCACTCCGAGCAAAACTGCACCTCGTACGTATTTGATGCTAAGTGATCTAAATACTAAATACAAACTCTTCCAGCAATCTTTAAGATCCATCAGAATCAGTAACCAGGCAGATGGGATCTCAGCCACGTGCGTCTATGTTGGCACGTTTGGAAATTGGTCGCCGCAGAGCACTCGCGCGAAAGCCAGCAACTGTTGGAGCCACATGATACGACGCACACTAGCTGGTAAAACCACAGCGTTGACGTCCGAGCCACTTCTATTTCTATTAATCTCCCATTCCACTTAATTGTCCGCAACGTGTGCAAGTTGAAAGAGCAGAGTGTGCACTTGAAGCAAGCCCAATGGAGCTCAGAGTATTTGCACTGAAGAAATGATTGTACATAAGCCTGACGCGTGGTTTGTAGCTTAAAAGCCCGATGGACGGCGACGGGCTGTGAATTTACTGTCGTTCTTGACCTCCTTGCCCTGCTTGCGGTACCGGTCCTTCTTGGCAAGGACCCAGTCGCGGTTCTTCGGCATCTCGCGGTTACCGCGCTTGCTCTTTTTCTACTCTCGTCGTGAGGACACCCTTTATAGGAACAGAGGACGCACGTTCTTCTCGCGGCGGGCCTCGAAAGCCGCCGTGTTGGGGTCGCCAGTGAGTGCCTTGGGGATCGTCGGTTTGCTTGTTGGGTCGTGGCCCGCGAAGAGACACAAAAAGTACTTCTTAGCCTTGGCACTACGATCAGAGTAAACGCCGCGAGCCGGCGGCGGCGGCAAACCTGTTGGGAAAATCGATGACAAGACCACCGGAGAAGCCTGACTTCATGGCACAGCCCGAGATCTCCTCCATCTGCTCGGGCGTCTCGGGGTAAAGTTGGATCACGGCACGACCACCGCGCTTGAGGCACGTGTAGAGCGACGAAAAGAAGCGGAGAAGGCGCTTGCGCGCAGTGTGTTCCTTCTTGTCCGAGTAGCAGAGCCACTGCACGGCCGAGATACTGATGCAGCCGTCGAACACACCGGGGCGGAAAGGGAGGCCACAGCCCATGTCTTGAAGAAACACGTCACCACTCGAGTCGCGCTCGGCAGCGATGTCAAGCATGTCCTTGCTACAGCAGTCTGAGCGACACACACGGCCATTTCCCGCGTACCTGATGTCGCAACCGACCCATGCATGGCCGTGCTCCTGCAAGGCGACTACACGATGACATAAGAATCGCGGAAACGATGAAAGTACGCACGGCCGCTGAGACCGCTACCACAGCCAACATCGAGAATAAAGGATTCTTTATCTGCCGGCAGGTTCAGCAGCTCGATGGCGCGGTTGGCAATGTCGTTCTAGAGTCTCGCATGAGGTGGTCTGCTCCCTGTCGGTGCCATCAGACCTGGATCTTGATGATGCGCGAGCTCGAGTTGTACTTGGCCGCCTCCTTCTCATTGTAGAAGAGCTGCATTCCATGTCAACCTCGGTAAGACGCTGTACGGCGCATCTACCTCAGGGGGCATCACATGTTCGGGACGACTCATGTTGCTGGGCGCGGTGAATGACAAGAATGGATCGCTCTCGAGGCCAAATTAAATCGCTCGCGGTGGGAATATTAATATTTTACAGATCCAATTCCCTCCCTCCTCCATACAAAACACAAGTGTAATGCAAAAACGGCGCAAAAAAAACTCAAAATAGTATAGGTCCACCAACACCCAATCAACATGTACTTCCTGTACGAGATCGTACGATGTACCCTGGTACATAAAACTATGCCAGTAACGACAGGGCCGTACCCGTACAAACACTGGTGGACGGACCGTCGGGCCGTGATAATTGGACCAATCAGCGACGGCGCAGTCCAATCCAATCATTTTCGTGCTAATTTGGCCCACAATAAGAAACCCTTCCAGCCGCGGGCGAAGCGATCTCTTGTGTGTACGATGGCCGCCCCGCACGACGACGCGCTGATGATGACCATCATGTCGGACGACGAGGTGCATTCCTCCTACTGCTCGTGGAGAAAGTGCTCACGCGCTGTCGCTTTCGCAGATTGAAGTCCTGGACTCGAGCAGCGATGAAGAAGAGGCCAAGGAGCAGGAGCTGGCCGTCATCTCCAAGGTACTTGGCGTGGTATTGAGCCTCGATGCAACCGTGGCGCTAGTCACAGAAGAAGAAGCTCCAGTCCAAGAAGGAGCAGATGAAGAAGAAGGCTGGCGAAAGCGAGATCAACGAGAGCTTCCAGTTCGACGACGGGTCGTCGTTCAAGGCATACCATTGACTTCCGGACTGTTCTCATCGCAGTTCTCTAGGGCCCGGCTGGCTGCTCGTGGGACTTTACCAGTACGCGACGAAGCCCTCGTGGCCATCGTGAAGCTTATCTCTGTTTGCGTAGAGGCCATCGCGCACATTGATGATATGGAGCGCCGCGTGTACGGTGAAAGCATCCGCTCGACGGTTCAGAAGAAGATTGAAGTCCGACGGAAGGAACGCCTGGCCGAGCGCCGCGAGAAGCGCAAGGAAGCGCGCGCCAAGAACGACGAGGCCGACGGTGAAGAGGCCGACGACGACGATGAGCCCACCAGCGCACCAAAGGAGGTCATGCAGAAAGACCCCGAGGACTCGGAGGACGAAGATTCGGAGGACGAAGACGTCGTCGAGGAGGAGCGGCTGCAGGCGGCGCTCAAGGAGCGCAAGGCGCAGGCGGCCGAGGCCGTGGACGAGATCGAAAAGAAGAAGGCGGCCGCCTTCTACGACGACAACGACGACATCTTCCGTCAAACGTCGCCCGCGGACCTCAAGACCTTCTCAGACCTGAAGCTCAGCCGCGCGCTCGTCCGGGCCGTGACTTCGCTCGGCTACGAGAAGCCGACACCCATCCAGCAGCGCGCGATCCCCATCGCGCTCTCCGGCAAGGACATTTGCGCCAGTGCGCAGACGGGCTCGGGTAAGACGGCCGCGTTCTTGCTGCCGATTCTGGAGCGCCTCCAGTTTCGCTCCCGCAAGGTCGCGGCCACGCGCGTGCTCATCATCTGCCCCGTGCGTGAGCTTGCGACGCAGTGCCAGTCGGTGCTCGAGCAACTTGGCAAGTTCACGGACGTGACGAGCGCACTGGCCGTCGGCGGCCTCCCGCTCCGCGAGCAGGAAATCGAACTGCGCAAGCTCCCAGATGTGGTCATTTGCACGCCCGGTCGCATGATTGACCACCTCCGCAACTCGAAGAGCGTGCACATGGACGACCTCGAGATTCTCGTGCTCGACGAAGCTGACCGGCTGCTCGAGCTTGGTTTCACGGAAGAGGTCCAGGAACTTGTGGGCATGTGCCCCGTGGCCCGCCAGACGATGCTGTTCTCGGCGACGCTCACGTCTAAGGTCGACGAGCTCATCAAGCTGTCGATGAAGCGCCCCGTGCGCATCAGCACGGACCCGCTCTACGACATGGCCCAGAACCTCGTGCAGGAGTTCGTGCGCATCCGCCCCACGCGCGAAGAAGACCGCGAGGCCATCCTCCTCGCGCTGTGCACGCGCACCTTCAAGACCAACGTGCGTGCCATGGATGCGGCCTCATTTCTTATCCGGATGGTAGACTATCGTGTTCATGGAAACGAAGAAGCATGCGCACCGCATGATGATCCTGTTCGGGCTTGCGGGCATCAAGGCAGCGGAGCTCCACGGCGACCTGGACCAGCGCGAGCGTTTGCAGGCGCTGCAGAACTTCCGTGACGGCACGGCTGACATTCTTCTCTGCACGGACATTGCCGCCCGTGGTATCGATGTCGAGGGCGTCCACGCTGTCATCAACTACCAGATGCCCAAGGACGTAACGACGTATGTGCACCGTGTCGGTCGTACGGCCCGTGCCGGTCGCAAGGGTCGTGCTGTGACGCTCACGTCCGAGTCGCGCCGCCTCATCATGAAGGAAGTCGCACGCCACTGCCACGGCTTTGTCAAGTCGCGTAGCGTCCCGGATGCCGTCATCAACCAGTGGCGCGCCCGCATTGAGAGCATGGAGGAGGACGTCTCGGCCGTCATGAAGGAGGAAACCCTCGAGAAGCGCATGCGCGAGGCCGAGCGCGAGGCGTCGCGGACTACCAACCTCATTCGCCACCAGAGCGAGATCTCGGCGCGACCAGCGCGCACATGGTTCCAGAACGAAAAGGAGAAGAAGGTTGTGGCCAACCGGGCCGAGGAAGCTCGCCAGGCCAAGCTTGCCGAGATGGAAGCCGCCGAGGACAAGAAGAAGCACCCGCTCAACCACAAGAAGCGCCGCATGACGGAGATCCGCGAACGCGAGCAGGCGCTTCTCGAGGACGCTGCTGAGCAGAGTACGTTCCACCCGCCGCATCGGGTCTCATAGCGCCTCCTAGACAAGAAGGTGTTCACGTCCCAGCACGTCGCCGGCGCGGCCAAGAGCGCCAAGCGCAAGGCCATTGAGGAGAAGCGCGAGATCGGTGGGTGACCGCGCGACGGCGGAACGGAGACTAACGGTGGCATGCGTAGCGAACCGGTCGATCTCGGAGATCCACGAGCTCAAGCGCCAGAAGCGCGAGAAGATGCAGGCACAGCGCGCGGCCAAGGGCGGCTTCGACGAGGATATGTCGCGCGCGAAGAAGGCAGCACCCAAGGAGCGCCCCGAGACAGGCGCCCGCGGCGCGAAGAAGGACGAGTTCGTGTTCAAGGAGCGCATCACGAACTTGCGCAAGCAGGGCAAGCGGAGCGTCAATTCGTTCAAGTCCAAGGCGCGGTACAACCGCCGCAAGTAAGAGACCAATGTTTAATTTTGATTTTTCACCATGTCTCCTGCAAACCATGGCGCCGCTCAAAGCGTGATGTCGCGGATGCCATTTTCGTCGATGACCTTGTAGATCCACTCGCCCGAGCGGACGAGGAACCGCTCCTTGAGCTCGTTGTCGCAGTGCTTGAGGATCGTCTTGGCTTCGTCGAGGGTCAGGTTCTCGCGCCATTCGCGGTCCATGATCGAGAGACAAAAGTGCGCACCGTAGCCTTGCGCGCCGTAGTTGAGCTTGGCAAGTGTGCCCAAGTAGTCAACCCAGTATAGGCTTGGCACAACCTTCTTTTCACCGCCAAGAGTGTCGACGTCGCAGGCGCCGAGGAGCGCGTTTAGCTGGCATGGGGCCTTGCGGAGACGGCGTGCGAGTTCGCCACGCACAAAGTTGGCCGTTGCGTGGCCATTTAAGGTCACGCCGTTAGTGAGTTGATACAGCTTCATGTTCTTCTGCACGTATTCGCAAAACTCGACGCGGTCTGCCTGCGGGCCACTGCCGCAGATGATCTTGTGCGAATCGAGAGTTTGCATCTACCGCGCGTCATAAGCCAATGCTGCACTTGGCTAGCGTCTCGCACCTTGTCCTCATCGTCCTTGTACACGAGAATGGAGCGGGCAACCTTGCAGTCAGCCCCGAGGATCACAAAGTCCTTGCCGACGATACCGAAGAGCGATTCCATGAGCCTGCGACCACAAAGAAAGCGAATATGCCAAGCTGCATCCTTGGGGCCGCAGATCTCTCGATCTTGTTGCTCTACTTATTTCCACAGGAAATTAAATATGACAGGTTTTTGCTGAGCAAATCATGGGCTTCCTTGAAGATCAGGATATTAATTCCTGAAGTGTATCAATGCTCGGCTCTGATATGTCTTTTGGGAGGTGCTTCACCCGATATCCAATTCAAGAGGCAACGAAAGATTTGCGGTGATCTGATGCAACGTGTGGCGATCTTACTCGCCGCGCTGCTGCATGTGGCCGTCGCCCACGTGCATGTGCTTACGGAGAAGAACTTTAAGAAGGAGGTGCTTGACAGTCCGGACTACTGGCTCGTCGAGTTTTATGCTCCCTGGTACGTTAAGGCTGTGGCGTAGACAGATCTCTTGATGATTTATACAGGTGCGGCCATTGCAAGCAGCTCGAGCCCGAATGGAAGAAGGCCGCCAAGAAGCTCAAGACGACGGTGCGCTTTATGTTTTCGGCCTTTCGCGATATAGTTGGTTACAGGCCAAGCTCGGGGCCGTGGACTGCACTGTGAATCAGCAGCTAGCTCAGAAGTTTGGCATCCAGGGCTACCCGACGATCAAAGGTACAGTATCCCCGGTCAATGTCATTGCGCTGAGCATGCCTCATGCAGAGTTTGGCAAGAACAAAAACAAGCCCCAGGAATACCGCGGTGGTCGATCGGCGGGTGAGATTGTGCAGCACGCTAAATCGTCGCCCCTGGCAGCCCTTGGCGTCTCCTCCAGCGACACAGCCGCGCAAGTGCTCCAGTACAAGGACATGTACACCTTCTTTGCACAAGCGCCGCCCAAGACTCCGAGCGCCATCCTATTCGGCCGCAACAAGCAAAAGAAGGGTGCCAAAGCCAAGGTATTCCGTCCATCCCCACCTTCAGCTCACTCGAACGTAGCCGCGCTGGCTCGACGATGTTGCCCGAACCTTTGTCACGCCCGACAAGAAGTCCCTTCTGGTACAAGCCTCGATCGCACCTTTTTTGACCAGCACTCCACCTTCGCGTAGGTTCAATTCGGCTTCGTTGCTGGCAGCGACAGCAAAGTTGCCAAGCACCTCGGCCTCAACGGTTTTCGGCATTTCTTATGCCAACAGCTCACATAACTCTCTTCCAGAGGCCGACCTGCCCGCTGTCGTGTTTGTCGACCCTGCCGCGGGCTTTGTAGTGTCGTCGCTCAAGGACACCAAGCCCGCCGATCAAGTCGCCTCCTTCGTGAACAAGGTACCTCTTGGCAGCGTGCATATCCCAAAAACCTTGCACAGGCGCTCACGACGGACCTCGGAGCGTGGTCGCCGCTGCCATCCTTCCCGCCCCCTGAGGACAACACACCGCGGAAGAAGCCACCGATCGTGGTCGCGGAGACCACGGCGAGCACGTTCGAGAACGATTGCCTCGATGCCGCCGACGGGAAACTCTGTGTGCTTTACATTCCCAAGGACCCCGCGGCCTTTGATCTGCGGCCCGTCGCCAAGCACTTTCGGCGCGACAAGCTGTCGTTTTTCTGGCTTGCGCCCTCGTCGCCGCTTGTGCGTGTGCTGGAGGAGTGGACGGACACGACGTTGGCGCCGCCGGACAACGCCGGTCACTGCCTAGTCTTCAAGGTCACCTCCCGAGGCCATCGTGTCGCAGGTTTCGTTGCGCAAAGCCGCAAAGAATGATGCTAAGGCGTCGTTTGCGTAGACATGACCAATGTCATGGACAACGCTATCCTGGAGATGTTCCTCTCGCACATCGTCGAAGGCCTCGAAAGCTTTCGCCCGCTCCACGGCCGCCCGCAGTTCAGCCTCGAAGGCTACGACCACTCGGAGCTCTGATTGCCCCGCTGCATCTGTCCTGAGCGCCTTGGGTTCTCCAGTCACTTGAGAGCCTCGCAGACGCGCCTAAGATCTGACATGTTGGTGCGTGCGTTTTGTGTGGTAGGGGTAGGGCCAGTTAGGTGTAGGGTTGTCTTTCGTGGGCGCTTTATCTAGTTAGCCCGGCGGTAAAAGGAGACCCGGGCGACAGAGCGGTGAGTAGGAGTGTGATTCATTGTAGTCTTGGTGATTAAGTTAAAAGGAGATGAAGCTGAGGGATGCAGTTCGATCCTGCGGGAGCAGCTGGCGGCAGAGGGGGCAGTTGTCGTGGCTCGCAAGCCATTGGCGAGCGCACTTGTCGTGGAACGCGTGGTTGCAAGGCAGCCGCAGCACCAAGTCGCTGGGAGCCACGAAGCTTTCGAGGCAAATCGCACACTCGGGATGCCAGACGGCCAGTGTCTCGTGCCACGGCGTCGCTTCGAGTTCGCTTCTACAGAGTCGCCATGTTGGCCGCGGGAGGGCCGGCGCGCCCCGTGGGGTTTCCGGACTCGTGCATGCGAGGCAAGCGCGGCCGACGTTGGACGTTGTGTTGGTCAAGTAGACAGTGGTGGTGCAGCCGCCGCAGACGATGTCGCCGCATACGCGACAGTGGTGGCGCCGGCGCGTGAGGGTGAAGCCTTTGGCGCAGCCCTTGCACGTCCGGCGATCTCGGTCGCGCACCCACTGGCTACGCGGACACGCTTGGCGGACTTGGACACCGCGCCCTTCCAAGAGCATTGCAAAGTCGGCTCGGAGTTCGATGGCGGAGCGAGCTTTGCGACAGAGCTGGTGGAATCTCACGCGTGACAGCGGCTGGGCCGACTTTACCTCGGCGCCTCGTCGCTCTCGGGGCACACAACATGTCCATTTAAATCACACCGCTGGAATAAATCCCACGGGGAAAATTGAGTTTGCCCCATGCATCCACAGCACCACGCGGTTCTTGCGCATGGTGCGCCGCTCATCGGATGGCGTCTGCGCGGACCAAATGGTGGGCCTTGCGGTCCACGCGAGGGTGTTGAGCGGTACGGCGTCGACGCCTCGACCGTCATCGATGAGTGGCTGGCGCGCCTTTGGCCGCGACTTTGAACCAAGACACCCCAAAGCAAGTCGAGGGGTCGGCATCGGTCACGAAGACCGTGCGCTTGCGGTAGTGCAGCGCCTTCAACAGCAGCTTGGTGTTGTGGCTCTCGAGGTCTGCGGTCAAGAGGTACAGCATGCGTTGGAAGTGGTTGTTGGTGCGTGTTTTGACCGTGTCGTCCGAGTAGCGCAACCGCAGGCGGCATTGTGGCTCGGACATTGCCAGAGGAAGTAGAAATACCGGTCGGGAGTGGACGACACAATTCCCAGTGTTCGGTGACGGTTGATAGCAGTTGCACTTGCCGTGGCACCGTGCTCACGGGATTGCCCGGGTGTGTTCTGTGAATCCCATCATCCAAAGCATCTGCGAGGATTTAACAATGAATGGCACAAGGGGCTGCGCAAGATTATGTCCCGAGGAAGCTTGCTCAGTGCGCACTGGCGGGTGAAGATGTCTGTCTTGCGATGGTGAACACAATCGCCTGCAAAGACATGTGCTTTTGAGAAGCACTCAATGGAAGGGATGTCGGCACGACAACGTTACGGCTACGATGAAGATGGGAGATAGCGGTAGGCAACAAAACGGTTCTTGGGGACACCACACAATCCTGCAGGGATCTTCGGCGAGATCGGGCATCTCCGAACCCAACCACGGAGAACTAGTCACGATCAACTCTTTCCATATACCACGCACATTGCCATCAGTGCTTTTCAAGAGGAAATGCTGGCCATGTGCCATGGAAATCACAAATTTGTTGAGGCAGGACATGGGTGGATCTGCGTCAATCCCTTTCGCGATGCTCCGCGAAACCTTGTTCGCTTGATGGTGGCTCCGAGACCCGAGGTCACGTAACTATTGTCCCCGTCCTGCGTTCGGCGACATCGTGCCCCTTCATGTCTGCTAGTTTATGGGAGAAACGCTCAACTTGATTGTTGACGGCCTCCATGAATTCGTGGTGGTCCATGGATTCGTGTCAAGCCATCGGATCTTAAAGAGTTTCTAAAATGAACATCAACGTGTCAAGCGCAAGTCCATGAAAGGTCGGTGGTAATGCTTGGAACTTCAATCGAGGTCTTCGTGATGGGATCTTGCGGTGACACGGTTGAGCTGGCAGCGAATGGAGCACGCTTGATGTGACTGCACACGGAACTCAGCAGACCCAAAAAGCAAACTTGATTTCATTGCAAGTATCGCCTGTGATCTGGGCGACGCTTGGGTGGGCAACGCCATTGGGCCCAAGTTGCCGGCCCTTCGTCGCTGAGTTAAAATCTGCGGCTTCCATTGGGCAGGCCGTGGCTTTCGGTCCAGTCCGTCAGACGCATTCGAATGGCGCCAGCGCCGCGTTTATCAAACGTAGTAGCCACCCTTCAACTGCAACTCGAGATGAGATATATGCTGCGAAGGGTGAGTTACTGATCGAAGCGCGGCGCAATCAACCTCTGTTCTCGCTGCGCGAGTGGCAAGAGCCCACACATCACGTCCCCGAGCCAAGGTTGAACGAAAGGGTCGCCCCCGTTTGTCGGGCCTTTCGCCCGTATATGGATTTGTCTAACTTCCATGTGCACACAATTGCCACTGCACAATTCTGATCTTTTGAACCGCAAGTCCAACAACGAGCTTTGAACACGGTTGTATGTACTTTGACACGACAAACTAGCCTAACCAAATAATACTACGAAAAACTAACAAGTTTTTTGCCATCGCACACCAAAGCAGGAGGCAGCTTCGGTTGCTTCAAGAGCAGCAACCCCAAAGAGCTGAGGCCGTTTTCGGTATTGGAGCGCTTTTTTCAGCAGCCGTGTGTTGTGGTCCTCGTCATCGTTGTGACTCAGTTGCTGGAGCATACACCGAAATACTTTGTCTGTGCGCGTTTTGACGAGTTCGTCCGAGTACCCGAGGTTGATGCGGCGGAGTGAGGGCAGCGTCGGCATGGGTGTGCGCAGTTCGCGTGGAAACGAAAAGTGTAGGCGCCCACGCTTGTTCTACTTTCTGGCTCAGCAAGCAACAACAAAATGATCCGACCATACACTGTACAATGAAATTTATGCGGCACCAGAAGTTTAAAAACGGCAATCTCGCCCACGTTGAAGGTCACAATCCTCCCACAATGAAGCAGATATCACATGAGAAGCCGCGACTGGTGCGACCTCCTGCAACCTCGTCGCCTCACACGGCGAATTGCGGCTTTTGTCTCAAGCGCACTGGTCCCTAGGACGGGGAATTAAGCGTGACTTGCGACAAGTTATCTGCGTGAGCCTCGATGGAGCTGGGGTTGGCACTGGAATTAGATAGCAACCCCTTGATACACTCACATACTTACTTTGGGCCACGGTAACTTGAAGAGTGTAAGGTACTAGCGGTACAGGCCGTGCCCACCCGTTTATCTTGTCCCCCTTTCGACGCCCATCACCAGCCATCAACCATCCGTGAGCGCGAATCAGTCAAAACCACGTCAAGAGGAGTTGGGAGGTGAGCCGCCGTGGCGACTTGATGCATGCGAGACATTCTCGGGACATCTGTGGGACGCACAAGCGTTGTGGGACTCGGTGGCCCTGGGAGTAAAATACAGGTACGAGTCGTGCTACATCCTTGAACAGCAACTGGTCGGCCGAGATTCCTGCCTGCTACCCAGTGCGTTTCGCACACTACAGTACAAAAAACTAGACTGTCACTCATCGCATGTAGCGAAGTGAAGTTCGCCGACTTCGCCATGGCCAACGCAACGACATTGGACCAGCGAGCGAATGCAAGGAAGTACTGTTGGCGCTACGTAGGTTTCGACCGTTGGTTGCTTGGAAGCTCCGTTTGAACAGCCTAGAGGCTGTCAAAGGACGAGTAAAACGACGTATCGTAATCCTTGAGTCACTGGCGTGACTCAAATGACGGTGGAGCTGCGACTAGCGCCAAACGCACATATGTGTGCCCATTGTTGACGAGAACTCACGCTACTTTCAAGGCCGCCATCCATGGGGCCAGCTCAACGCCATTGATGGCGTCCGAAGAAAGGCGGTGTTCAGCCATGAGAGTGTGCTTGTGATTCACCAATTGATTCGAGTGAAAGGAGTTGATTGAAGCCGCAATGCGCTGTTGATCGTCTGCGGATGATCCGCATCCAGAGCAGCTTTGAGGTAGCTGTGCGCAGAGTCCAGGTCTCTGCCCCCCGGTAGGCGCTCACAAAGCAAGGCAGCGGCTATTAGTCATGCCCCATCGCGTCCCACTGCCTTAGACCGCATTCCACGATCCACTTCCATCGCATTTAACTATACCACTGGGAGCAACTTTGACTTGGTTTCGTGCAAAGTGGTTTCTTATTAAATACCGACGTCCTCTTCGGCTACCTTGTGCCATTTAACGCCAAAACAGGAAGCGACTTCGGTGTTTTTTGGCTCCTTGGGCTCGGGCACCTCCTTTTGCCGGTACTTGAGCGCGCGCTTGAGGAGCTGGGTGTTGTGGTCCTCTTCGTCGTCCTGTGCGAGCTGCGACATCATGCTGTGGAAGACGCCATCCGTGCGGTCTTTGACGCGGTCGTCCGAGTAGAGAAGGTGCACGCGAGGGCGGGACATGGCGCAAATTGAACAGTGAGAGCGGCGAGCGGACTTGAAGGGCATTTGGAACACTCCACCGGATGTTTTTACGGAACGAAATGGACGGCTGGAGGAGATTCTGGCCGCACACAATGGACGGCTGGCGGAGAACTCCGGCCTCATCGGCGACGGGGGCGCTGACGCATGATCCAGATGCGTTTGATGCGTGAGGTTGAGCGCTGAAGAGTGGTGCGTGCGCTTGGATTTGCATAGGCCACGCAAACACCCGAGATTTTGTCGAAGCGCCTTACCGTAAGCTACGCGACGCGGCCGGAGGCAGCTGCAGCCGTCGCAGCGGCATCCACTGACGGCGTCTGGCCTCCTCAGCACCTGCGAACCATTCCCCATCGATGGCGCACGTTGTATCGACGGTCTCCGCGCGAAATGGAACTCCTCGTGGTATGGCAAGCTCAGTGCCCAGGCTTTCATATACCACCCCAAAGCGGTCACTGCCTTGCAGACAGCTCTCGTTCTCTCGACGGCAGCAGCGCGCTGTCTCTCGCGTTGCTTGGACCTTACTCCACTCGAGATCCACTGTACTCAGCCGTGGCCCACATGCCCCCCATCATCGTCCTGCGACCGAGAATGCATCGAATGCACCACGCAAGGAAGATAGGATTATATTACTGCTGGACGCGGTCGAGAATGGCCTTGAAGAAGGGCGGTGTCACCTCGAAAAGGTTGCGGAGAATGGTGTCGGGGGTGTTGGCCGACACGTTTACGTCCGTGTGCTCGTTCATGTGCACCTTGATGCACCACATGACTTCCGTCGCTGGCCGGCCCTCGTCCACACATTCGCGGAGCATGATCCTACAAGCGCAGTGTTAGATATCGGATGCCAATGTCGAGGTCGACGCACCCGATGTTCTGGTGGCGACGAATGTACGACGGCGTCTGCGGCCAGCTCGGGTCGTCGTGCACGGACCGCGAGGCGATGTAGGCGCAGTTGGCCATAATACGGCGTTTGACGGCGTGAAGGCGCTCCGCCTTGACCTTGGTAGCGCCGTTCTTGTCCGGGTTGGGCAGCGTCAGGTTGAGGATGGCGCGGATGTACTTGGTGTCGTTGTCGATGGTGTCGAGCACTTCGTACGACTCGGTGAAGCCAAACTCTTGGTTAAATGTCTTGTCGGTCATGAGGTCCCAGACGCGGTCGGTGACGGCCATGTGGTTGGCCCCTGGCAGCACGTGCCGCAGGAAGATGTGGATGTTGTCTTTGTTCATCTCGTACTGGACGGTGACGCCGAGGTAGCTCATGTTGGCCACCTTGGGCTGCTTGAAGAGCTGCTCACCGTACTGCACCGACTCGATGCAACTGGTGATCGCTTCGTCCGCGACCTTGAGCAGCGTGTCACGGAAGGACACCGTTGGCAACTGGAAGAAGGACGATGGCATCGATGGCGGGGGCATGAGCGCGGGTGCCGGCGGCGGAGCCATGCCCGTCGACGGCGACGTTGTGAGCATCTTGTTGAGCGACGGCGCATTCAGAAGAGGTTGCTTGGTGAAGTAGTCTTGGAGCCGCTGGATGAACTTCATCTGCTCCATAAGCGTCTTGCGCAAGAACTCGTTCTCCTGATCAACACGCGCGCGAATCTCGGCGTGCTGCTCAGCCTCCTGCTTCCAGCCCGACTCCGTGTCGTGCTCCGACGGCTCCGAGCTCTGGAGCACCTCAATCTGCTCCTTGAGGTCCTTCACCTTCTCACGCAGCGCCACCAACTCGTCCTTCTGACGCTGGCGATGCTTGCGGGCAGCCTTGGCGATCTGTTCGCGACGGCGGGCCTTGCGCTGCTCCTCCGTGTCGGCAGCTGTACCCGTACCGGTGGCCGACGATGGGCTATCCGGGGCGTCCGGGTTGGACTGCGTATCGCTTGCAGGCGCTTTTCGCTTCTTGGAAGCAGGAGCCTTCTTGGGCTTCGCCCCGCCAGTGGCGACCGGCATCGGCGACTGCGATGATGTCGTCGAGACCGGGGTAAGAGACACGTTCATGGGCGGCGGAACCATCGAGGGCATGCCCTGCCCCATGTAACCACCGTGTTGCATGAAGTTGGTGCCATCAAAGCCCATGCCGAGGTCGGGCATCATGGGCATGCCTTGGTTAAGCGCAGGCAGCCCCATGCCCATGCGCGGAGGGCCCCCGCTTCCCATGGGCGGATGGCCTTGGCCTTGCTGGTGACCGTAGTTGTTGTAGGGATCCATGATATCTATTCGCTTCCTCAGCTCGCCATGATGACGCCAATGGACGTACCGCGTCGAGATTACGGCAAAGCGGGCGGCGCGTGATTAGTAAGCGGCGCCGCGGCTTGTGATTACGAAATCAAATTCAAAACTGAGCCCTGCAGTCTCCCGGCCGTCCAGTGGCGCTCCAATACAAATTCCAAATGGTTTTGCACCCCCAGCCCTAGTCTCCAAAGGAACTGCATGGATTGGACAAAATAGATTTGGGTTTTAAATTACCTTATATAGTGTTACATACACTATTTCCAGCTGATGGCCTTTGGGGGAAGAAAGCTTGATGTTTGTATGCCTAAGGAAATATATACTATTTCATAGCGAATGGATTAACACCATTTAAGTCTTCCCGTACGGTGCTGGGAACGTCCATCTTGCTGCTGGGTTCCCAAGACTGTCTCTGTCGGCTTTACGACGACAACGGCGCCCCCAAGAGGATGCACGGACCTCGAAGCGTTTGGCCACCAGCTCAACTGGCACGCTTTAGTACCATCCAATCGTTAGCTATTATGTGGAGCAGATCCTGTGTATACTCAAAACGTGGTGTATGTCTGTCCATCTTGACCCGAACCACTTGCCACACATCTCCCCGGCTGACATGGAATCTCCGGTCGAAAAGACCATCAAGGTCTACCTACTCTGGTACATGCAGAGAGATGGGTGGATGGAGGGGATCCTGCGATGGTGTGGCCGCTCCACGCGACTGGCGCTGGCATAAGAACGGGCGGCGCCATGATTCGGGCATTGCCGCCCTCTCCCACATTTGACGGAAGTTGCCGTTGAAGAGACACTCGTGGGAAGTGTTCCCGGCCATATCAGAATTCGGAAGGAATGTCATTCGAGCGCATAGAACGGAAGGGCGTCGAGAGGTGTAGCGCCGAGGACCCTGCCGTCGAGCTGCCCCAGCGCGGTCGTCGACACGGCAGCGTTGACGACGGTGGACGGCGCGCCGGGGAGTGGCAGCAGCGAGATGCGCCCTGCGTATTCGGTGTAGTAGAGTCCGGTACCCGACGAGAGGGCGTAAACATGGCGGGGCCAACTACGTCAGTCGGTCGTTATCAACCCCGAGCCACACGTTGGTGTACCAACCTCAGAATAGACTGGGGCTGGCCACCCACAAGCACTTGGCGGCCCACCGATGTGAGCGACGTACGTGCCACGACGTTCGTGTTGGTCTCGGTCCAGTAGAGTGTGCTACGCTTGGTGCATTGGAAACCTCAGGCCCCGGCATCCAGCGCACCCATCGGGGCCGAGCGCGACGCCATTGAGTCGCGCCATAGTGCTGCCACCGAGCACGCGGCGCGCGACGCCTGGAGTCCCACTGGTGGAAGCCGCGAGAAGCTTGCCGCCCTTCTCGGCCACGTACAGAGTCGTCTACGCATGGCAAAACCGTGGGCCGTGTCCACATACAGGAGGTGCAACATTGGAGGGGTCCACGCAAAGTCCACGAGGCGACCTGAGCCCGGCTACGACGGTCACCGAGCTCATCGTCGATAGATCGACGCGCTGCACGGTGCCGTTCGCCTCGGCAGTGAAGTACAGCGACCGTCCGAGCACGAAGAGGCCATGGACAGACCACGCCTACAACAGCGTGCCGGCCGTGGCCCGCTGCGGTTCGTACCCCGCTGAGCAGCACGCGCAGCGACGACGACAGGGTCGACGCCAGGTAAACGCGCCCGCCGGCGTGGTCCGAGAAGTAGAGGCTCGAGGCGGCGCGGTCGCCGGCGTCGATCGCGAGCGTGTGCGGGTTGAGCAGCGTCGTCGTCACCGTGATCGCCTGCACGAGGGGCATGGCATACCCAGGTGTCGAGACGAGCGCGTCGAAGTCGGGCTGCACCCCTGGCGCCCAGAGGTGAGGGCGGGCAGCGCGCGGGCAGAGGTACCTGGGGTCGCGCCAGCCGACGTGGCAATCTGGACCCGCGATAGTGGGATCTTCGTGGACGCCACCGTGCGGGCCGGCCGAGCCATGACGCACGTCACGCGCGTCGGCGACCAAGCGACGATGTCGACGCACGCAACGTCTTCGACCGTCAGCGTCACGTCGCTGGCCGCGTGGCCGAAGTGGGCCCCGATCCACGTCACCTCGAGCATGGCGCCGACGTGGATCTACGAGCCATGAGCGGAGCTGCGGCGCGTGGAGAGCAGACCTCGGGTCCGGAGCCATCAAGGCCGGCTCGCCAGATCGCACTGCCGTCCGACCAGTAGAGTCTACGCTCGTGTCAGCGGCGAGGGCGATGCCCGCAGAAGAACGAACTTGGCCCCGGCCTCGTGCACCGCGAAGCCGAGAAGCTTGGTCGACGCCGGGTCGTCGGGAATCAACGTTGCCCGGTTGTCGGCTTCTCGGGCCACGAGGTAGCTGTTGGTGCTGTCGCGGTAGTACACGGTGCTGGCGCCCGCGCCCGCGACCGCGATCGCGAACTCAAAGAACCAGGCCCAACTTCGCATATGCGACCGTTGCCCGCGGTTATTTATATTGCGCCGCGATCGCTGCCGCCGAGGCATCAGACGACGCAAGACACGGGTAGTTATATTAGGATAATTAGACGCGCTAGTCCCCGATCATCGAGTCCAGCACGCGGTCCCAGACCGACGGCGCCGGCGGAACCTTCTTGCTCGTGAGCTCGCTCGTCCCCGAGGCTGAGCGGACGCGGGAGCCCGCCCGGCGGTCCTGCGCGTGGACGTGTTCCATTTCGCGGAGCATGGCATCTTCCGACATCTACGCACAGGTAAGCGTGGCCTCGCCGTCGACGCGCACCTCGAGCTGGCTGTGCTCGCGTCGGTCCGTCTCGGTCAGGACTTCGACTTGGTGCTTCCAGAGCGCCAGCTGCTGGTTGAGAAATTCGATCTCGTCGGCGTTTTCTTCCACGAGGCGTTGCATCGCGGTATTCGTTTGAGCCCGGAGCGCGGCCAGAGCTTCCTCCACCTGCTTCTTTGTACGGGCTTCGGCGACGCGCTTGGCAACCTCGATCGACTTGTTGCACTCGGCGATGCACCGCGCCTCGTGCGCCTTGAGGTAGTGCAGTGAGTCGACCCGAGCCTTCTCAAGGTGCGTTGCCAGCGTCTGTGCAGCTGTGGCTGCCGCGGCCTCCGCGGCCCGCCGCTCCTTGGCCGTCTGCTGGCCGTCCACCGTCACCTCTTCCAGGGCGTACTGCAGCGACTGGCACTTGTCCACAAGCCGCTCATTGGCACCAAGCAGCTGCTTGTACGCCGCCATGGCGCTCGCGTGGTCGTCCCGCAGCAGCCGGTTCGACTCGAGCACCACCTGCATGTCCTTCCGCAGCGCTGCGTTCTCTGTAAGTGCTGTCTGGAGCCCGCGAAACATTTTGGCCTACGAGAACCGCGCCGTCAAAGCTCACGGCCTGCAAGCCACGACGCACCTGCGCATCCAGAAGGCAGTTCAACTCGGTCGGCGTCGGGGTCGGATCGGCGCGGATGTGGCGGCTAATGAGCGTCGCGTCCACGGCGTCCAGGTTTGGCCCGAGGAAGAGACTGTACTCTACAGCGAGCCTGAGCCCTCTTCGCGACTGCGGCTTGCGCACCATTGAACCATCGAAAGGTAAGGCTCGACGGCTGCGACGCCGTTTCTACGAGCCGCAGCACTTCCTGGAACGACTTGCCGAAGGTCGACTCTTTGTTGACCGCGGTGAGCACCATGCCGCGCTCGAGCTGCCGCTCCGGTTTGCGCCGCCTATGCGAGGTCAGGCGGGCCACAGGAGCCGAACCTACGGAGCTGGCGTTTGGGGAGCGCCGAAGAGCTAAGGAACGTGAGCAGCGCCCGCGACCAGCGGCGTACCATGGGCGTGGCCGAGAGATACACGGCGTCTTGACCGCGGAGCTTGCAGCCCGTTAGCTGGATGCTCATGGGCCCCGCAGCCGTGCTCCAGATGCCCGTTGCGAACGCCGTGTCTACGGAAGCTCAGGCGGCGCGGCGGGCACAGGGCGGTACCTGGTTGCTTGGCTTTGGCTGGGGCACCTTGGAGCTTGGCAAAGAAGTAGCCGTGCGAGACTGTGTCCATAACGAAGCCCCCGACGTCGTCCCACGACTCGACAACGTCGTCTTGGTTGTCGGCGGCCGCATCGTCGTCGTCGTCGGGGAGCTGGATCGTGTCGGAGCGCTTGCGCCCGAAGGCGTCCGAGAAGACGTTCTCGAACACATGCAGTGGCGTCTGCGGCTCGGTGATGTCGAGCGAGCCGCCAGCCATGTAGATGCTGTTGGAGCGGTCGCTGGTCGCGAGGCTCGAGAGACGACTGCGCGGTACGTCTTGGAGCTGGTACGGCCGTGTGTCGAAAGCGAATGTCAGCTGCAACGGCCGCGCCATCGAGCGCAACTGGAAAAGCAGCTCCTGAAACTCTTCGTCCACGACCGACACGCCGTTGATGTGCGTCAGCTGCGACCCGATGCGGACGTGCTGCAGGTCGTTGTCAAGCTGCGCGCGAAGGAAGGCTTGCACGAGCGCGCCACGGTAGACGACACCGGTGTCCTCCTTGGTGCGCGAGGCTGGCGCCAGCCGCACGCCGATGCCTGCGTCCGTCTCGATGGACGAGCGCACCTTGGACGGGTACAGCGGCGTTTGACTCAGCCGAATCGTCACCTGCTGCGGGGACCATGCGAATGCGGGCAGCGCGGGCGTCGGCGCCGTCGGCGACACGTAAGGTGTGTTTGCGCCCGCGAAGAGGAAACTGCAGAGGAGCACGAAGAGCTTGGCATGGGGGTTGGTCTTGGCGGTCGCAGGCAGAGACTGTACGGCTTGTGCTGCCTGGAGCAGCCCCAGCACCTTTTCGGACCACGCGTGTAGCTCCACGAGCCGGTCGGCACAGTGCTTGGCACGAAACATTTGCAGGTATGAGCCCGAGAGTGACGGAAAACGGAGGCCCGGGGCCAACGCTGTGAGCTGAGCGTGGAAGAAGTCGAAGTGGCGGTATCGTCGATGGATCTTCCAGCTACGGGCGCAGTGAGAGTTGAAGCTCCTGATGGATGGCATACCAGCGCTTTTCGACGGGGGTTGCACCAAGCGTGCACTCGAAGACATACCTAGAGACGTTGGTGTGAGCGAAAGGCACGGAGACAGCAAGGGTACATGTCGAAGCCGTCAGACGTGCGGTAGTAGCCGAGCGGCTGGAGGCGGATTGGGGCCGTGCTGACGAGCGTCGTGAGCTGCGAGCAATTCTCAACGACAACAAAGTTCTTATTGAGCTCCATGACGTATGGCCTGGGCAGCTCCAGTGTGATGGAGGCGTCGTGGTATGCCTGCGCAACCTCGTCGCCCACAGTCATCTCGTAGTCAATCGTGGTCGCGCGCTTCTTCTCTTTCGGCTTGGATGTCGGCTTGGGCGGCGAAGACTTTGCGGGCGTCGCCGCCGCGGCCTTGGTTGGCGCGAGGCTGTAGCTCCGGGCGGCCGAGAACTGGCCGTACATCGGATCTTCTTCCGCGAGTCAATTGGAAGTGGCCAGCTGCCCGCAATCACATGAAACGAAGCAGTGGTTTTTCGCATCCAGTCGTTGGATTCTTCACCGGAAATCTCACGTGAAAAACATACAACGTGGCATCTGCCGCTGGCTCGATCTCGAGCTATCACCACCGAGCCTCCCAAGCCCGCCACCATCGCTGTCGGCGGCGCTGCTAGTTTTTCGCACGAGTGCGCAGCGCCCATCGTCGTGATGTCCTCTGTATAAGGTACAAAGAAGCCAGCATGTTCATGCACAGGTAGAATACCGTGTCTTCGCAACGAATCTCGATCCATCAACAAACTTGGACACGCGCGTTTACAGTTAACGCGAAATGCGCTCACCAAGGCACGACTGTTTGCGCTTGCCTCGGCGTTTGCTGGGCAAGACCAACTTCACATATATCCGTGCTATTCCTGACCGCGAGAGCTTACAGCTTGCCATTGCACAACACGACGAGCGCACCGAAGCCCACAAGAGAGCGACATTTTTCTTGTCTTTGGCGCCCCTCACTGGCTTTGGGTTCCACGTCCTATTTCAAAAGGTTTCCGAGCTGCACCACAATGGAAAGCGACTAGCAATGGATCATGCGACTCGCCTTGGACAATACTGTCGACAATGCCGAATTTAACTCCAAAAACTGCAATTCCTCCGGCGTGAAAAACGTCGCATTGGGAGTTCAAACAATTTGCTTCAAAAAATCAAACCAGCTGCTGTGATTGGGTGGTGCTTCTGCTATCCGGACGGCCATCACCGTATCCGGAAGCCTACGATCAGCTGCGCGGTTCTTAAGTAGCCACGTTCAAGTCATTGAGGCCTCAGAGGTTGCCCTCGGAGTGACCTAACAAAGCGGCTAGAGGATCGCAGAGAAGCACAGCAATCGGGCCGGGACGAGGCCAGCCCCCGCCTGGTGGGTTGGTGGCAAATCCGACACACACTGCAGCTTGTTCAGCGATTGAATTACTCACCTACACTGTACTTTTCCTCGTTGACTGACATGTGTTTGTGTGCAAAATGCAAGATTTTCACGCGTGAAAATCAGGTAGCAACCGCGGCAGGCCAGCGATTCACCAGCGGATTCAGTTGGTCTTGTGATGAAGTTTCGATCCTCTGGTGTCCCCGTTCGCGTTCTGGTGCAGCTCGAAGATCGCGGGCCTTGCGCTGTGATCGTCGGGACGGGTCGTTGGCTTGGTTGAATGGTATAGTTGGATCACCGACTTGTTTGAATGAGCAAGCAGGATTGACCATGGATGAGCTCGGTGGCTATGCTGCGAAATACCGTAGGAATCAGGCTCCAGACCATTGACAGACACGCAGCAAGGCACCTGAGCGACGTTGGCCAGGACGTTGCGATGGTCAAGAGACCATTGAATCGCCTCCAAAGTGGAAAAATACCACTTTTTCAAGTGCTCGTCGCACCGCATTTCCCACAAGAAAAGAGGCGAAAAGAGGAGGTTTTTGCGAGAAAACTTTACCGAATGCCATTCACTTAAGTATGAAAGTCCCGTTAAAGTGCGGCTCCTTTATGTTCGGCCCAATAAAATAAAATACGTGCGGATTCTCGGCGGACGTTTGTGAGGCACACGGGGGACTGGTCAGCAGCATGAGCGGGAAGAAGAGCGTCGTCAAGAACCGCGCGCCCGCGCCGATTCAGATTACGGCGGAACAGATCCTGCGAGAGGCTTCAGAGCGCAAGGAAGCCACTGGCCGAGTCGGGCGGCGCAAGATCGAGGATGAAGAGGAACTCGATGAGTATCGTATGAGCAAGCGCAAGACCTTCGAAGATACGATCCGCCGGCAGCGCGAGCACATGGGCAACTGGATCAAATACGCGCAATGGGAAGAGTCCATGCGCGAGTTCGAACGGGCGCGGTCCATCTACGAGCGAGCCCTGGACGTCGACTACAAGAACCATTCACTGTGGCTCAAGTACGCCGAGATGGAGATGAAGAACAAGTTCGTCAACCATGCACGCAACATTTGGGATCGCGCCGTGACCTTGCACCCGCGCGTGGCCCAGTTCTGGTACAAATACGCCTTCATGGAGGAAATGATTGGCAACGTCGACGCGGCCCGCGCTATCTTCGAGCGCTGGATGGAGTGGCAGCCCGATGACCAGGCGTGGTACAGCTACATCAAGCTCGAAACTCGCGCCGGCGAACGCGCCCGCGCCCGCGCCATCTACGAACGCTACCTCATGTGCCACGTCGCCGAGCGTGCGTACCTGAAATTCGCCATGTGGGAAGAAAAAAGCAAGGAGCTCGCGCGTGCCCGGGCGATCTACGAGCGCGCGCTCGTGGAGCTGCGGCCCGACGAGCGGTCCGAGAAGGTGTACATCGCGTTCGCCGCCTTCGAAGAGCGCTGCAAGGAAATGGAGCGCGCCCGCGCCATCTTCACATACGCCCTGGACTCGCTGCCCAAGGACGAGGCCGTCGGCCTGTACAATGCGTTCATCGCCTTTGAAAAGCAGCACGGAGACCGCAAGCGCATCGACGACGTGGTCGTGGCCAAGCGGCGCGTCCACTACGAGGGCCTTGTCGCTGCCAACCCGCTCGACTACGACTCATGGTTCGAGTACGCGCAACTCGAAGAGAACGAAGGCGACGGCGGCCTCGTGCGCGAGGTCTACGAACGCGCCATTGCCAATGTGCCTCCGATCGCGGAAAAGGCCTACTGGCGCCGCTACATCTTCCTTTGGATCAAGTACGCCGTCTACATGGAGCTCATCGCCGACTCGAAGGACGAGGCGCGGCAGGTGTACGAAGCCTGTCTCCGCCTTGTGCCTCATGCCACCTTCACCTTCTCCAAGATCTGGGTGCTTTTGGCCAAGTTTTTGCTGCGGCAGCGCGACGTCGCCGGCTGCCGCAAGGTGCTGGGCGAGGCCCTTGGCCGCTGCCCGACGCCCAAGCTCTACCGCAGCTACATCGGCCTCGAGTGGATGATGGGGGAGGTGGACCGTGTCCGGACGCTGTACGAGAAATGGCTGCAGTTCTCACCTCACAACTGCGCCGCGTGGAAGGCATTTGCCGACGTGGAGAAGACTGTCGGCGAGGTGGCCCGCGCCCGCGCCATCTTCGGCCTCGCCATCGGCCAGGCTGTGCTCGACAAGCCCGAGATGATCTGGAAAGCGTTCATCGACTTCGAGACGGAGCTCGGGGAGACGGACCGCGCGCGAGAGCTGTACGAGCGGTTGCTCGAGCGCACCAAGCACGTCAAGGTGTGGGTGTCATTTGCGCAGTTCGAGGCGACGACCGACGCCGACGCGGCACGGGATGTCTACCAGCGCGCGTACAACGTGCTCAAAGAAGAGGACAAGACGGAGGAGCGGGTGGCGTTGCTGGAAGCGTGGCTCGAGATGGAGGAAGGCTTGGGCGACACGGCCCGCACCCAGGCCGTGCGCAAGAAGATGCCTCGCCGCGTCCAAAAGCAGCGCATGGCGTACGCCGAAGACGGCTCGGAGCTCGGCCTCGAAGAGTACACGGACTATCTCTTCCCGGACGACGAGAAGGCCCAGTCCAACCTCAAGCTGCTGCAGGCGGCGCAGGCATGGAGTCTCAAACGCGCACATGCACAGACGTAGGTTCAACATAACGATGACAGCTCCTTTCATTTACACGACCGACGCCTGCGTGTCCAACTGCAGCCACGCCTACGGACGGTTCCATGAGCCTGGCCGCTTGCGGGAGCGCACCTTGTCGTGGAAAGCGCGCAGGACGCCGCCCCATGTTGGCGCTAGCGCGTGGAAGATGTCGTCGGCCGAGGGCCTAAGGCACAGGTGAGAGACAGGCCGGGGCATGGGGGCTACCGGTCGCGCGGATCCAGCGCCGTCATCTTGGCCACAAGCCCCATCTCGACGGGAAACGCCATCTGCGCCGCCGCCGGCAAGACGCCGTGGCGCACGGCCGTGAGCACTTGCACACGCTCCATGATGGTCGCAAAAGACGAGCAGAGCTCGAGCAGCATGACGCCGAGCGCGAAGATGTCGGACTGAGTCGTCGTGAGCTCTTGAATGGGCAGCGGCGTACCTTTTCCGAGTAGAAGGTGGCTTTGGGTCCTTGGCCGCGGCCCACTTGCTCGGGCGATGCATACAGAAAGGTGCCGAGAGCCGTGGTATGGCTGCCGCCGTCGGTGGGCGATGGCGAGAGCTCGGGCGTTGCGTCGTCGCCCGTCTCGTGCATGTGTTTGGCGAGGCCAAAGTCGCCGACCTTGGCGACGCCGTTGTGCAGGAAGATGTTGTCGGGCTTGATATCGCGGTGGATCACGCCGAAGGCGTGGATGTGCTTGACACCTGCAGCCACTGAGCAATGCGACCGACCGACCGACGCACCTCGCACAACGTCGGTGAAGAGCTGCATCGCGAGGTCGTGACCGGCGCTGGTGCGTACACGCGCCTCGCTTGTCGAGCGCAACCATGCTGCAAGGTTCGAAATGGCGTCCGTTTGCTTGCAGAGCTCCATCTACCGCTGTCGTGAGCCATGGTGCGGGCCGCAAGAGATAGATGCCTGGATGAACAGGTTTACGGCCGGGCTGGTGGCATCGCGGACCTCAGCCGGCGCGTCAACACTGGCGCCGGTATCGAGGTCGTCGGCCGACTCGAACTCGAAGCCACAGGAGCCACCGGCGTCGTACGAAAGGAACTCTTCTGATGCTACGGACGCATCGTCGTCATCGTCGTCGACAGCGGCCTTGGCAACAGCGACCGGCGCCTCTTCCTCAAGCCAAGACGTGTAGTAGCGCACGATGTTGGGGTGCCCAGGCAGGTTTGCCATGAGGTGCACCTCGCGCAAGCTCTACGCAGCTGTAAGCGCCGCAGCGGAAGGAGGAGAGACCTGCGTGAGATGTCGATTCTTCTCACGACCGTCGGTGCCTGGGACGCGGACCTTCTTGATGGCATATTTCTGATGGTCGAGGTTGCTTTCGACCTCGGTCACGCAGCCTTGTCCACCTTGGCCGAGCACGCGAAGCGCCTTGAAGTCGCGCTCGAACCGCGCGGCGAAGAAGGGAAGCGTCGGGGGCGGGGCCTTGGCGATGGCTTGCTGATCTTCACGAAGCTCGACACTACTGTTGCGGCGCGAGAACGATGCAGTCACGGACGACGATGCCGACGACGACGTGGACGTGGCCGTGGTCGAGGACGAAGCAGACGACGGCGGGTCGGGCAGTTTGCGCGGCTTGTGCTCGTAGGGCGGGCGACGCGGCGGCGCGTGCGACGTGAGGTACTCGGTGAAGCGCTGATGGGCGTGGTATTGCTTGTTTGACGGATGATGCTTGGTGCTCGGGCGCGGCGCATGGTGCAGGCGCGGCGGAGGTGAGGGCTGCTTGTGGAAGTAGCCGATGAACGGATTCGTCTTGTCGACGACGGGCGGCTGCGGGCGCTTGGCCAGCTTCCCGAGGAGAACCGCGGCCGAAGCCGATGCGGTCAAGGTCGTCGCGGGGTTCATGCCACGCGACGTCCACGGGCTGGCAGCAGGCGTAAGCGGGGGTTGGAGGAGTCGCGCCGCCACTCGGACACGGCGCGGTGCGGGCAGGACGGATGTGTCAACCGAACGGGTCCAGCGTCATCTGGCCGGTCCTCCCCGTGCTGACCAATCACCGCTCGTGGCCAAAAAAGCGGCCAATCGCAGTGCCCCACGCACCCTCGTTACAGCCCCCTCCCCCCTAGGCCGGGGGGGCCACCCCCGGGCCCCACGCCCGCGCCGAATTCTACAGCCATCTTGGCCGTGTATCTTTCCGCTGGGTGCAGCCGCATCTGCTGGCGTTGGGCCGTTGGCGTGGCGGTCCCAGCCCGTCGTGCAACGACACGGTGCCTGTCCACGCCATTGGCAGCCCCGACAGCCCACCATGCACGGGCTATGGGTGCGAGGTTCGACCGCGCGATGAGGTCGACTGACGACGGGCGCACGGCTTGCGGGTCTGGTTCGGATGAAGATGATACGTCATCCTCCGTGGTCCAACGCGAATCCAGAACCCATTCCACGACCGCCGCGCCTCGGCGCTAACGGGGGTGGGAGGCCCCTCGTACGACCGCGGCAACTTCAAGCTGACATTACGCCACGGAGCTCGCTGCGGATGCCACGACGCTGGCGCATTCGACGCCGTGAGGGGTAGCTGAGTGCCAGCCACGGGCGGCACAGAGTGAGATAGGAAAGCGTTGGGGTGTGGCGATGGTTTGTTGTGGGCGCATCGCTGGGTGCCCACGGAGAGGGCCTGGTGGAGGTAACTGCGCGTGGGTGCCTCAGCGTGGTGCGGGTGTGACGCTGACGTGGCATTGGTGCAAGGAAACGGCCACCGGTGCGCCGTTCTTTGGGCCGCCGGGCGAGATACACCAAGAGCAACAGCCGCTCGGTTCCTTTTGCGGCCATTAGCGCTGCCTCCACCACCTCTCGCCCCAGCGTCACCACCGAACTCATCGCTGCAACGCTTTGTTCGCGGCGTCATGCGGTTTGAAGTCTGCGGGGCGGCCACCAGCTGTGCTGCTGCCTTTGGACGGAGTCGCAACCAGCAGGTTGACGCGATCGATCGCCCAAGAGGTGCACGACACAGCACGAGATTGCTCCATAGACTGCACCGCCTCGTCTGGTGCAACTGCGACAACGGGTGTCGGGGGTCGCAACACCCGAGTGGGGAATCAGCAACTATAGCGTACAATTTGGATGCGCCTCACCTGACGGGGCCCATGTACCAGTGTGGATCCGCTGCCCACCGCCGGCTTTGAGTTGCATGTGCGACTACATCGCGGGTTCTCGACACATGCTGGCACGACCCAACGCGGTCTGTGCGGACTCAGTGCCTCGTTCGAGAAGGAAGACGGCCTCATACGATTCAAGCACGATACCAAATGCCACACCGATGCTTGGGCCCGGGCACCGCCTCAGAGGGGTCACGGCCAAAGCTTCCTCTTACCTGGTGCAGGGTTGCAGCGGCCTCAGAGACTCACGCCGACTCGAAGCTGCCCACACGACGCGCTGCTGCAGGACGGAAGCGAGGCTCTTCATAAGTACACCAGCGACAAACACCATTACGAGCTACTTAGTCTTGGTCGCTTCGAGCACGGCCTCGATATCCTGGACGCTCTTGGCGAGTAGGTCCCGAAGGTCGCCGAGGTCCGTTCGGTAGCTCGCGAGCTGGAACATGGAGCCCTGCGACTCGATGCCGTACCCGATGCCGTAGCAGTCGGCGTTCACGGGCCCGAAGCTGCCGCCGTCCAAGTTGGGGCTGGACAGCGTACTCGTAGACAGGATGATGTGGCTCATGACCTCGAACGACGGGAGCCGGAAGAGCGCGGGCGTGTCAAGGCCCTGGAGCTCGGCCATCTTGCGCAGCCCGAAGAGGTGGCGGTCGCAGCCTTGCCCCATGACACCGTTTTTGGTGAGCTCGCTGTGCTTCTTGACCGCGGCGCGCAGCGCACCGGCCTGGTCGCCCGTGGACGCCGTCGCGTTCTCCATCGCGGCGCAGAAAGCTACGGCCTCGTTCGTACACGAGCGAATGGTCTCGGTGCGGCCGTGCTTGAAGGCGGCTGTGCTCGCGCTCTCGTAAGTTGAGACGAAGCTGCCGTGGAGGCGGTAGTGCGCGAGCTGGATGGCCATCTGCATGACGCCGTCCGTGCCGATGGCATGCTTGGCGCCGATGGCCTTGGTCACGGGCGTCTCGACGGCCTCGATGAGCAGCCGCTGCGTCCACGCATCGAAGGTAGCGCGGGCCTTGGCGAGCGTCGCCGAAGTTTCGACCGAGAGCTCCCACGCCAGGGGCGTCGCGGTCGCCGAGCGCTCGCCGGCCGGTAGTGGGCTGTGCTTGATGCTGTCCATGTACATCTCGTTGAGGTACCGCAGCACCGCGACACCGTCGCCCCACGAGTGCTCAAAGTTGACGGAAGCCTTGCCGTTCTCAGCAATGAGCAGCTGGAAGCTCTTGTCGAACCAGTGGTTGCTACCGTCGCCGTGCAGGAACGTGCGCGAGATCTCCGGGGCCGACTCGGGCGACGTATGCTCGAGCGTAACCTAAACGGCCATGAGCTCCGGTCAGCGCGTGGGCGAGGACCATGAAGAGCGCGCTGTCGATGTCCTTGATGCTAGCGGCGTTCGTGGGCGACTGCAGCAGGTGCGTACGCGCAGCGGCCCATTCGTCGCGGCCCAAGGTCGTCATGAGGCCGAGGCCGTTGGAACTTGTGTCCTTGGGCTGCGCAAGGATCGCGTCGATGTGCGCGAGGATCTGGGCGTCCGGGACGGCCTCCCCCGCCGCCGTGAGGACGTCGAACTTGTAGAAGCGGCTGCCGACCTGCACCACGATGTGCTTCGAGTCGGGGAAAACCTGGAGAGCGTCCGTGCCAATGCCGGGCACGCGCGTCGACTGGAAAAGGTTCTTGTATTGGCTCATGTCAAGCGGGTAGGCGCCGACGGCCGCCGCACCGTAGAACGAGATGGCTTCGGGGAGAAACTTAATGACGTTGTTGAAGAGGTCTGTCTTGGAGTGCTGCGGCTTGGTGTGGAAAATATCCGGCTCCAGGCGCTTGTCGCGAAGCGTGCGGAAGAAGCGCACCGACGACGCGATAAGCGACGCTGCACGCTGGTTCTGCGCGTTCTTGGCCGGGTTGGGATCGTCCTTGATCTTGATCTATGAGGAAATTGGTTCATACGTATAGCGATGATTAACAAGAGCATTGAACCTGCGGGTTGACATTGATTGCGACGGGCTGGCGGTCACGCACGTACATCTCGAACCACCACTTGTTGATGTAGCTCGTTTCTGGCGCCGCCTTATCGCGAGCAACAAGCGCTTCGTGAAGCTGCGGCCCAAGATCCTTCCGGAAGGCCTCGACCTCGCGCTGCGTGTCCTTGAATTGGGTGGGGGACACAACGGGCTGAACAGCGAGGAGGTATCGGTCAAGCGTATCCTCGAGTTTGGGCACGGGCAGGCGCATAAGGGACTTCTGGAAGTGGTACGTCGGGATCACCGTCTCCTGCACGTATCCAGAGCTAAAGGCGCGCGCGAGCGCGGGTGTCGGGCGCACGAGCTTCATGGTCGTCGGACTGCGGGAAAATCGCAAGATGCGACGTCCGCCGCAGATCTTCCCTCTTTGTCGATCTTGGTATTTTTTTACCTTGCAACATTATAATGCCACCGTTTTTCAGAAGCATTTTATTTCAATCCGAGCCATATACATAGTGAATAGTTTACCTGTCGCTTTAGAATCCATCTAATTTTAATGCCGCGTGGACAATAAAACGAAGCTAGGTATGCATTTTGATCTTCAACGTGGGGCTGTTTCGTAAGCGGCGAGCGCTGTTTCGTAAGCCGCTGGTGCCACTCTCGTGATCGGTGCGGCGGCGGCAGCCAGCGCGCTGCGGCGGGCGTGGTCGCGACGTCGACAGGAGCCAAGGCCGCAGGAAAGCATGCACGGCAAGGTAGGGTGACGCTTGCGCCATCGAGCGAAGGTCGTGCCATCGACTCGTGCGGCCGAGGCGGCTGTGACGCGATAGTAGTGGTCTTTCCATCACTTCACGAACGGCGGCACAAGGCGCTGCACCGCCGCGCACACAGACCCCGTAGAAACAGCGGCTTGTGAGCGAGACTGTGGCGTGCATGCTGATGGTTGTGGGATACGAGCGCAGGAGTGGACGTGAAATTGGTGCGATTTCTGGGATTATGAACGATAAATAGGGCGCCATCCGTAAGTGCACAGCAGCAGATTGTCATAGCATGAGCTGGGTACATGCAAGGAACTCGTCAGATGTACGCTGCGCTGTGCCGGCGCGGGCAACGGCGACACGTAGATCGACATTTTCCTGGCTTAGCCGCAGAACCTCCTCGCGGTACAGATGCGCCTTCTTGTCTGCGAGGGCCCGACACTTCTTTTCTCGCTCCAGGTCGGCCGTGAGCGTCTCTGCTAGTGCCTCGAGCGACCTCAGACGATCGGCCAGGTCGTCTGTGGCGTCCGATGTGTCGATATCGATCAGCGGTAGGTACGCTGGCGACTTGAAGCGGAGCGTGACGACACCAGTCTCGGCGTTGCGCAGTGCTTCGACGGTGGCTTCAAAGGACTCCGACCGAACATCACGATGGTTGAGGCCGATAAGGATATCACCGGGCTTGATGCGTCCGCACGCCTCTCCTGGTGCAGGAAGACCCGACGGTAGCTTGTAAAAGGGCACATGTTGGTCGACGACGGCCATATTGTTGCTGCACGTGAAGTAGATTCCGAGTCCGTACTGGTCTTTGAGCAACTCGACTTCGTATTCGCCTGCTGGTTCCGTCGACACAAGTCCGCCGTCGTCGCAGTCGCGTCGCGCAGTCGAATTGTCGACAGAGCTATTTGCATCGGGTAGAGCGGTTGAGCTTCCGTCGTGCGCGGGCTCGGCCTCTGCCAGCGCCAGCGGTGGGTCTCCGTGCTCGACAACCATGCTCTTCAGAAGATCTTGTGGATCTTGTCCGGATCCAGTGGATCATCTGGTCTGGTTATCCGGTCCGCACCAGACCTCAAAACTGAATACAACAGGAGCATTCTCTATTCCAGATGTGGAGCGTTTCAAAAACAGTTCCAAATTCTCCCAATCGATGCCAACGGAGGATGCCGCCCCCGAGCGGCGCCGGCCTCTGCCCTGGCACCGCCGCTGCCTCAAGCACCACAGCTGATGGGCGTTCATGTATCGAATGCACGCAATGCATTGACGGACTTGATATATTGCATGCAGGAACTTAACCGAGCACGTCGCGCTGGCCCTCCTCCTCGCCGTCGGCGTTTTCGTCGAGCGTGTCCATGGCCGAAAAGTTGTAGAAGTGCGTCTTGCGGTGCACCTCGTGGTAGAACTCCTTGGGGTTGCCCACCTTGACGTCGTACTTCATCGTCGGCGTGTGCTTGACGCCCATAAAGTTGTAGTTCCACACCTCTTCCTCGGGCACCATGTAGAACCCGACAAACCGATCCGACAGCAGCATCTGCACCTTTTCGTAGTGCGATGGCAGGTAGCCTGGCGGTGACGGACCCGTGTCCTTGTTGGCGCGGCCCCACTCGTAGCCTGCGGGCGTCAGCTTGTACGCCGTCAGTGACGCACTGCCGGGCGTGAAGCTGCATGTGATCGCAATCGTCTTCTCGCCGTCCCACGCCGCGTTCTCGGCCATGAACTTGGCGTGGAACGACACGTCCTGCGGCGGCAGCGCCGGCGTCTCGTTGGGCTGCGTATGGATCCAGCCAAGCGCCTCGAGGTTGTCGAGGTACTCGTGCGTCGGCGCCTGCAGAGGAATCGTCACGCTCTGGTGCGTGCCCAGCTGCGGCGGCACCACAATGCAGCGAATCTCCTTGACGTGCGGGTTGTCGGGCGGGCTCACACCGTACAGCAGCCCCGCAATCTGCGTGCGCAGGTCGGCCACCGTGATGAACTTGTTGAGCACGTTCTTGGGCAGCACGTACGTAAAGCCCGACTCGCGGATGTCGTCCGAGTTGACGTAGATGTGGTTGGTGCGCAGGTGGAGGTTCGTGGCCGAGATGGCACGCACGCGCCAGTCCGTCTTGGACGCGAACGAGTGCTGCTCGTACTGCGACGTCGTGGTGACGACCATCCCGTCGCCGTGCACGTTGACCGTCTTGGTTGTGACGGCCGTGAGCTGCGACTGGTCGCGGGCGCCGGCTTCGACCTCGGCGACCATTTGGCGCTGCTGCGACGGCGCGCTGATCTCCATGCCGAGAATGATGTCGCGGATCTCGCTCTGCGTCAGCGACGCCACGTTGACGTTGTTTTTCTTGCCGTAGTCGTTGAGAATCAAGTCCTTGAGCGCCACTTCGATCTTGAGCCACTCCTCGTCCGCGAGGCTCGGCCAGATGTGGTGGTCCTGCGTGATGGTGGTCGCCGTCGGCCGCAGGATGATCTTGGTCCGGTCTTGGCTCACGTGCAGCGCGCGCAGGATCAAGATAAGGCGCGAAAATGCCGTGTAGCTCGTGATGGTGTTGAGCCAGTCGTCGTAGATGTTAAAGAGCACCATCTGCGGCTCGATGGCGCGCAGGATGAGGTCCCCGAACTTCTCGACCTTGAGGCACGCCTGGAAGGGCAGCTGCAGCTCCGAGCCCTTGATCACAATGTTGGGAAAGTCGAGCAGGTGCACCTCCAGCGGGTCCAGCATGCCCTTGCGCGTCACGATGATCTGCTTGGGCTGCTCCTCCACGGGCAGCGACCGGATGAGCGCAGCGACTTCCTCGGCGGTCTTCCACTTGGCGAGCTGCCCGAGGCGCTTCTGACCTGCCCACACCGAGGTGTGGATGATCTTGAGGAAGAGCTGGCCTGTGCGCGGGTTGAAGATGAAGATGGCACCGTTGATGGGTTTGGTCGTCAAGTTGCCTTCGAACGTCTTGTGAATCGTGACGCGGTAGACGTTGGTGTCGTCCACAAACCAGATGATCTGGTTCGAGAAGAGCTCGCCGTAGTTCTGGCTTGAGAGGTACGGCTCCGTGGGCTCCGACGAGTAGAGCTGCAGGCCCTTGCGAATGCGCTCGCGGAGCACGTACATGGCGGGGTTGGCCTTCATGATCTTGGCCATGGCCTGCTGCATGAGTGGCTTGCAGCCCGTGAACCAGTTGCCGTAGCCCGAGTAGAGGTTGTAGGCGAGGTCGACGGCCAAAAGGACGCCCGTCGGCGACGGATAGATCGTCATGTTGTCCGAGGTGTAGTCGAGGAACTTGGCGCGGGCGTAGCGCTCCACGTCGTGCGAGTCAAAGTCGCCCCACCGCAGCTGCACATCGATCCAGTACTTGGTGGACGTCGTGCCGTCGGGCTGGTCCTTGACGTCATGGAGCAGCGTCGGTTTGCCCATCTGCCACTTGTACGACGCAAAGAGAAGGATGTCGGCGCACGACGAGTTCATCTTGTACGACTTGCGCGGGTGGATTGTTTCCTTTTGGACGTTCTCAATCGCAAGCGCGTCCAGCTCTTGGTCAAACACCTGGCACAGGTCCATCACGAGCGACTCGTGAATCTTTTGCCACAGATGCGCGCGGAAGATTTGGATGAGCGAGATCTTGAGCGTCGGGATCTTGCCGTGCATAAAGATGCCCGTGAGGTCGAGCTGCACTTGGAAGCCCACGTACACGTTGGCGCGGTTGATGGTGGGCGACCACCACAGCGTGAAGCGGCGGTTCGGAATCTGGTTCAAACCCGAGCGCTGGGCGTTGGTGAGCTTCTTGTACTTCATGCTTTCCTCGAACCCGGACGCCTTCTCCCAAAAGAGACCCTCCCATGTCGGGAAGTACGTGCCCTTGAACAGTGTGTGCTCCAGGATGCCTTCGACGCCGCCCAGGGCCTGGATCATGTCGGTGCGGTAGTTGTTGAGGTTCCAAAGCTTGCCGTCGTGGCGCGTGTGGGTCCACCAGAAGGGGTTTTGCCGCAACACCTGGTACTTCTTGAAGTCGGTGCGCACACGCCAGCCCTTGTCGTACGCGAGCGTATGGCGGTCCTTCTGGAAGAGTGTGTTGATGCGCGGGATACCGCGGTCCCACGAGTCCTCGAGGTCCTCGAGCGTGAGCCGGCGGTTCTGAGCGGTGGCCTCCTGCCGCTTGAGTGCGTACTCGGCCCAGACACGCTGAGAGTCGATGAACTCCGACTCCCACGGCTGCAGGTAGCGGAACAGGTTCGGGATGAGCTGGTCCTCCTCATGTGACATGCCCGATCGAAAGTGCGTGATGCCGCCGCCGTCCGTCTGCTTCGTGTACCGCATGTCGCTCTGCGGGATGAGCACGTGGCCCATCGAGAGCATGCCGAGGCCGCCCAGTTCTTTGGGCGTGTAAAACACCACGGGCGGGAAGCGCGACGGCATCTTCGAGTTGAGACCGATCTTGATGCGCGTCTGGATCTTGTTCTCGCACTTGACGAGCAGGTCCAGCAGCTCCTGCGTTTGCACAACAGCCTCGCGGTAGTACGTCATGAGGCCGATGAGCGCCGCGTTCCACTTGTTGGCGACCTTGGTGAAGGTCGTCGACCCCGACGACATGAGGATCTGCCGCACACGGTTCTCAAACGCCTTGATGGCCGTCTCGTCCACGCGCAAGTACGCCTGCGCCGTGCGCTCCTTGGTCACGTCGTTCTGAAGGTTCCATACGCCGTCTTTGTGCACGAACTCGTCTTCAATGGCCCTGCACCGCGGCAAGATGCGCACGTCGAAGCCGCACATGTTGAAGAGCAGGTTCGGGTTGTCTTTCGAGTAGACCGACACGAAGCTGTGGTCCCACTCTAGCGTCGTGAGCGATCGCGGCAGGCGGTTCTTCATGTCCCAAAAGGTGGCGCGGCCGAGGTTCACGTCGTGCTTCATGAGGCGCATGCGCGCATCGCGCGGCCAGCACTTCTTGTTGTTGTAGCCCACGATGTTCTCGTTGTTCGGGTCCGGGTGCTCCGTCAGGTAGCGCTGGATGAGATCGCGCGAGTCCTCGGCGTCAAACTTGTACACGACGTACACTCGATCGATGTAGCGTGTGTACATGCGAATCGGGTGGTGCGTCTCGGTGGCCGTGTCCTTGAAGGCCAGGTACTCGTTCGGGAACTGCGGCGGCCCCGCAATCTCCGACGCGCGCGTGAGGCCCAGCATCAGCAGGTCGAGCACGAGGCCGTAGTACTGAAACACGAACGACGCGAACTGCAGGCCGCGGATGAGGCCGTACGAGTTGGTGTGCATCATGTCCTTGTACGCGATCACCACGTTGTTCTTGGCCGTGATGTAGTCAGCGATGTTGTGGTCGAGAATGAGGCGCAGCAGCCGATTGAGCAGCGTCAAGTCCATCTTCTCGTACACCTTCTCGAGCTTCGACTCCATGACGACGACGCACTCGCCGTCGTCCGTGCGCCAAATGTTGTCGAGGTTGTTGATACCCTGGCACCACTTGTACACGAGCAGCGGCGGGGGCTCCGAGTCGCCCGGCTTGATCCAGCTCGGGAACAGGTGGCGCTTGTCGGCCTCGTACCACAGGTATTGGTCCAGATACGCGTCCGTGATCTTCTCAAGCGGCTCGATCTCGTACACGGGCAGCAGGTGCGAGTAGAGGTCCATGAACTCCATGCCCATCTCCTTGAAAGCGCGCTGCGTGAGCAAGTGGCGCTTGATGCGACTCAGCGCTTCGTGCGGGTTGTCGTACGCCTGCTCGATGAGCCCGAGCTCCTCGCGGGCCGACTGGTTGAGCCGGTTGTTTGCCGAGTAGTTCTCCTTGAGGCGCTCCAGCGCCAGAATCAACAGCTTCGTGTCGTGCTTGTACGAGAGCGGCGGGAATGGGATCGACGCAAACTTGCGGCTCTCCAGCCAGTGCACCGTCGTCGTGTACACGGCGACGGCCTCCTCGGCCGACACGTACGGGCCGTCCTTGAGGTAGTTGTGTTGGCGCTCTTGCTCGGCCTTGAGCCACAGACGCGTGAGGCGGCCAAGGTTTTTCTTGCACACCGTCTTGTCGACCGTCGCGCCGCGCTTGATGCGCTCGCGGTTGTAGTGGGCCACGTTGGTCCACCAGTCGGCCTTGCTCTTGACGTAGCGCAGGATCATGTTTTCGATCGGCGCCGGCAGCCCCGGCACCTTCCACGGGATGTTGGCTTTCCAGCAGCGCCACGCCTCGCTCAAGTGCTGCAGAATCGTTCGCGACTTGTTCGCCTTGACGCCTTCGGGCATCATATCGAGGATATCGTGCATCACGGCGGCGCGAAGCTCCAGGTCAAAGTGCGACTCGACGCGCTGCTTCGTGACCGTCTTGGCGATGCCCTTGGAGTGGCGGCCCTCGAACTGACGGGCCAGGAGGTTACCGAGCCAGCGCTCGAGCAGCGGCACGATACCGCGCAGGAAAAACAGCCAAACACGCCACGCGGGCGCCCAGAAGCCGACGCCAGGGCCCTTGCCGACCGGACCCGTGTTGAAACGGTAGTAAATGAGATGCTTCAGGTCTTTGCACATGCGCACTTGGCGCATGAGGCGGTACTTGTAGCGGTACATGCCCGTGAGCTGACCGACGTGCGCAAACGAGTACTGGAGGCCGTCGGCGAGCTGGAAGGCGTCGACGTTGCCGAGACGATACTGCACATGGGCGTCGACAAGCAGCTTCGTCAGGCGCAAGATCTCGCGCGTGAGGTGGAAGGCATTGCCGAAGCGCGACTTTTTGCGCTCCTTGGTCGTGAGCGTCTTGATCGGCTTCAGGTTGAAGTTGTAGTCGAGATGCAGGTAGTTGAGGTTTTTGCGGTGGATGAGCAGGTTGAGCATGTTGTAGCCTTGACGGCACACTTGAAGCCCGGCCTCGACCCAGTCGAGCTCTGTGCTTTGGAAGAACTTGGTCGACTTGAGCGACTTGAAGAGGTACTTCTTGTTGAGCGCCTTGGGCGGCCGCGCATGCAGGTGATTGAGCACCCAGCACTTGAGCAGTTTCTGGTAACTCACGCGGACCTTGACGGGCTGCCCGGGTGGGCAGTGCTCCTGGAACCACTTGTTCACGAGCGGCACGTCGAGGGCGCGCCGCGTTTTGCCGGCGCGGAGGTTGAAGGGGCGTGGCGCCCAGTACAGCGCGATGCCTGACGCAGTGTGCTCCGTGTGGAGATCTTCGTTCGAGAGGATCGGTGCGAAGCCGAGCGGCATCTGGAAGTCGTCGTCGTCGTCTTCGGTGTCGCTGGGCGCGGCTTTGCCGGCCGAGTTGATGCGGAACTGCGAGATCGGGTTGATGATCGGGTCGAAGTAGAAGGCAGGGAGGTCCGGGTCTTCCGCCTTGATGTAGCACAGCGCGGGCGCGTGGTACGGCTGGATGTGCACGGCGCGTGGGCGGCTGTTGTACAAGTAGGGGAAGGCAACGCGGTACTCGGTACGGATCTGGTGGCGGATGATGATCTTGTTGATGTCGTTGAACTCGTTCCAGTCCTCGTCGTCCTGGTCCAGGTCGCGGTAGAGCGGCTCGAACTTGGGGCCGCCGGGGATCGCGACGTTAAGCGCTTTGGCCGTGAAGAACGACTGCTTGTCGAAGAGGTACTGGTAGTTAGGGTCGATCAGGTCCGACATGAGCTGGCTCGCAAGACGATGCAAGTTGGACATGATGGGTACCGGCAGCTTCCACCGGCGGTAGCTTGGGCCGTTGATGTACTTCGAGTCCACGAGCGGCTTGGCGTCGTAGAGCCACTCGATCACGGCCGCGTCGTCGTCTTCGCCAAGCTCCATCTGGATCGCCTCGGACGGCTCCACGTCCAGAATGTTATCGCCGTAGTCGAGCGGCGGCTCCTCGTCGTCGAACGGAGGGAAACGCATACGCTTGAAGTGCCGGCGATCGCGCTTTTCGCGGCGCATCATGACCCACATCGTACCCCACTGGGCAATGTATACGGGTTCGATGACCCACGGCACGTCATTGACAAAGGTGATCGCACCCGTGACGTGGTACAGCACCTTCACTTCGCGAACCTGTTCCCAGGGCATCGGCATGTTCTCAAGAAGCTTGAAGACCGCATGAGGCACGTACTTGAGTGCGCCAAGGTAGACGCGCTTGTCGTGACGAAACTTTTTGCTGCTCATATCGCCGTGGTCCTTGATGATCTTGCGCACGTGCTCTGGAGGCATGTCGTCCTTCGTACTCTCGACGAAGCCAAACTTTCGCTTTTCACCATAACGCTTGCCCTGACGCTTAGCCCAGCGGTTGCTACGCTCTTCCACCTCACGGAAGAAGTGGTCCGTGGCAGCTTCATCGTACAGCGCCTGACCAGCAGTGTATTCGTAAGCCTCTCGCACCGGCGGTGGCGGCGGCGCGGAGGCGCGACCGGGCGGAGGCGGCGGGGCCAATCCAGGAGGTGGAGGAGGCGGCGGCGGCGCCATGCCAGGAGGCGGGGGAGGCGGAGGGATTGCCATCTACTCTCGATCTGTCTGCGTCCGTCCGCTTGCCGCAGCCACAGAACAAAAAGTAGAATAAAGCAATAAGCTTCCGGATACCTTCCCGCGCAACGATTGGTCAAAAAGATGATTTTTTAACACTCCCGGAGATTTTCCGGTCTCGTTTTGGAACGGCCCGATAGGCATTACCACCAAAAAGCCATCCTCGAGTTTTTGCCGCCGTCGCCGCGGCGTCCATGCACCTTTCCTTGCAAACGACAGGCGCGGCTCGCACACGCGCGGTGCCCTTCATCGCAATTTCTCGTAGAACGCATAGCAAAGCCTGTCGGTTGCACCCTAGAGCTTTCAGAGAGTGGCGTTGCTGTCGGGTCGTAACTTAAGGCTACGTTCAATCAGATATGGCGACAATGCTACAAGCTCGTACGATGTTTATTGTCCATCGGCGTCGCCTGTGCGATGACGGCCCTGCTTGCTGCACTCTGAGCGTGGGGCGTTCATTGACCCCGGTGCGAGGAAGCTATGCCCCCTCATGGGGGGCTTGCCCGTTAGTTTCAGCCTGAGGGGGTGCCATGGCGTCTTCGTTGGCACCGTAAGGTTAAAACACTCGTGCGAGCCTGGAGACTGCGGGATCGAGGCGCTGCCGGCTGCCGGATGCGCTCGAGGGCATGATTGCGAAGCTGCGTAATCCTATTTCGAACGGCCACGTGTGCAATATTTAGCGGTCACCGTTTCAAATTCGATTTTTCGTCGTCGCCATGGTCTTCGCGTCCCGAGTCCTTCCACTCCTGCAGTCGGAGCACCAGCGCGACGCTGCGGCCATCCGCGCGTCCATTGCCTCTATGCGTACCTTCCGCCCGATCTCGCAGACGCAGATTGAGCTTCTGGAGAAGGCAGGCAACCGCGGTACGTAGGCTTGAAGATCCCATCGCATCTAACGTTTACAAGCCGAGTCGTGGGCGACTGTGTACGCACGCAACGCTGAGCCGCTTGACCGCATTCGCAACTGCTCGTTCCGTGGTCACGTATATCTCGGTACGCGCTTGAAGTATTGGATGTGACTGACCTCCACTAGGCACCTTTACCAAGAATGTGGTCGTGGAAGGAGTTCCCTTCCCAAGCGGCTGCCTCAACAGCACGCTTTACGACGTTTTCATTACTGACGACGCACTTGTGCAGGACACCTTCCTCCTTCAAGGTATGAACATGTTCTACGGAACCACCACCCATGCGTGCAGGAACCTACGTAAGCTCGGGTGCAAGCGTTGTTGGTTGCGGTACCATCACAGCGTCGACTAACCCAAGCTATGGCAACGGCACTCCTCTCAAAGTGGGCGTCGAAATCGGAGGCCGTGAAATCGTCGCCTTCGCAGACCTTCCCTTCAATCGTACTCCTCACTGCGCCTTCGACCAACTGAGCCCCAAACCTTCTAGTTGCGGTGGACGTCGGGAAGCACCGCGCAGACCCAGCCGAGCTCGCGCGCTACAAATGCAACGTCGATGCGTACACTGTCGCTGCCCAGTGCGGGGTGAACGTGTTTGGTCCCGACGCCCAAGTCCTCCGCTGTCCCAAGCTCCGCGATGTTTACGCGGGCGAAGGGGCCGTCCTGCAGGACTCGGTCGTCGAAGCCTCGACAATCCTCTCTTCGCTCCAAGAGCGCAGCCGCGTCATGGGTTTATCCCACGTTATGTCGTCGCTGTTGCAATGGCACACAGTTGTCGAGGGCAAGAGCACCGTCGAGCGCTCCTTTCTGTGCGAGTACTCGCACGTCGAGCGCCACGGCATCGTCATGGACTCGCTCCTCGGTACCATTCCGCGCACTGCCGAGGCCAACGCCTCCTAGGGCCCAACACGTCGATCGCCGAGGGGGAGGTCACGTCAAGCTTCCTTGGCCCTTTCGTTGGCTTCCATCATCAAGCCATGATCATCGCCTCCTTCTGGCCCGAAGGCAAGGGTAACATTGGGTACGTAATCCCCAGCGCTTGCGGTGTTCAAACCATAGACCAGCTACGGCGCCAATGTCGGCAGTAACCACACGCTCAAGGCTCCCGACCAGGAGCTCTGGCCCGGCGAAGGCGTCTTCTATGGGCTCAGCGTCTCGGTCAAGTTTCCGAGCAACTTCACGGGGGCGCCGTACTCGGTTCTCGCGACGGGCGTCAACACGCTCCCGCAAAAGCTTGAGATGCCCTTTGCGCTGGTCAATCTGCCTGGCCACAACATTCCCGCGTTGTCACCCGCCGTGAACGAGATCTTTCCTGGGTACCGCTGCCCGGGCCTTCTGCGCCTCACTGCCGCGGCCTAGGTGGGTGCTGGGCAGCAGCATCTTTACTGTCCTGCGCAACATGGACAAGTTCGAGAAGCGCAACCGCGCCAAGCGCACCGTCGTCGAGCATGAGATCTTCCGCCCTGACATTGTGCGCATGATGGAGGGTACGCCTTGGCGCCGATGACTGAGATGCAAGCTACGCATAGTGGCCCTTGGCCGACTTGTCAATGCCAAGGAAACCCCTCTTGTCCTCGGGAAGCAAAAGATCTACACCGACAAGCAGGTGGGCTCGATTGACGCGGTGGAAGCGGACCCCAGCTGACCTAGGTCCCTGGTCTGGGCAAGAACTACATGACGGAGTCGTCCCGGCGCGCTGCCATCGACGCTTACACCTTCTACATCCGCTTCTACGCGCTCAACGGCTTCTGGCGTGTCCTGCGCCAAGGCTCACTGCCCCTTGAGGCTGTGTTGGCGGCGCCGACCTCCTGCTCGCGGTACCGCTGCCTCCATTGACAGGGCCGCCGACGTTGTCGCTAGATGGAGCCACGAGCGCGGCTTGCTGCTGGCAGCTACGCCCAATGCGTCGGGAGGCGACCTCTTGCGCGAGCTTGTGGCCGCGTACAAGACGATTGCCAAGAAGGCCGAGACGGGCAAGGCGCGCGACGACAAGCGCGGCGAGCAGATCATTCCCGACTACGCGCACGTGCACAAGAAGGCTTCTGAGGAGCGCATTGTGCTTGATGCCCAACGGTACGTCCTGGATGCGTCGTACGATCAAGCACTTAAATACGTAGTCGGGCGACCGCTGTCGAGGAAGAGGTCGCCAACTACTTGCCGCGACTTTAAGCTTTTGCATTCGTGCGTCGTAAATGCAATCGTTTCTGCCTTAAATCCGCGTTCAGAATGGCAAGTTGCCCTCGCTTCCAGATCGCAGACGCGTTGGGCACTCTCAAGGGCAATGGTAACGTAGGTTACGGCACTCGCCTTCGATCGGCCGAGTGATAAGTTAAAAGGAAATGAAGCGATAAAATGCCGACATGTCCTTGGGAAGGTTGTATCTGCAGAGGGGGCACTCGTCGTGCTTGGCTAACCACGGCATCAAGCAGCCCTTGTGAAACACGTGGTTGCAAGGCAGCTCCACCACTTCTTCGGCGCTGCGTGCAAAGCTTTCGAGGCAAATGGCACATTCCGAATGCCAGCACCCTTCGGCATCCACGTCGTACCACGGCTTCGCCTCGAGGGAGCTGAGGAATACCGGGCACGTCGGTCGGCTCTCGACGCTCGACAGGTTATCTTCCAGCAGCGCCAGCAGCGACATCCGAAGGGTATGCGGCCGCGCGCAGTCCATGCAGGCGCGCCCGACGTTCGACGTCGTGTTCACGAGGTACACGGTCCGCGAGCACTTGGCGCAGACGATGTCGCCGCAGACGCGGCAGTGGTGGCGGCGCCGGTAGAACGTGAAGCCCTTGCCGCACCCGTGGCAACTCGCACGGGCCTTGTCCTGCACCCACTGCTCCCGCGGGCACGCGGCCCGGATCTGTGTCATCGTCGCCATCTCGGATTCCGAAATGACATGGCCGTTGGGGTTGAAAAGAAAAAGAAAATCATTCCGGATAGCTGGCCAATCACAGAATAGGTCAAATTTCGACGGACCAATCGGAGCAAAGTTCAAACTCAAGGGGCATGATGGGGCGTGCGGATCGCAAGCGATGCCTCCCTGCACAGGGCCCAAGCGGCACCCGAGGAGAGAACGCTGGTGCGGAGGCGAGGTACACTACGGCTCGGATGGCGGCGTTGTAGGGAAGGACGAGTTACTAGGAGATGGTGATGTACCGGTAGATTTGGAGCCCGCCCAACTCAGCGGTCGCCATTGCCATAGTAACATTGACCGCAGAAGTGCATCATGGCATTGCAGCCTGTGCACATACGATCTGCGATCGTCTTGCGCTGGTATCCAAAGCACAGCGTAGATTCTACCGGACCCGATGTGTACATTGCATTTGCTTGGAACCTTGTGATGTTTTGATGTAAACGAGGGAACGTGCCATGCCCGCAGAAGGTTAAACTGGACAAGCGGAATTGGAGTCATAGCCTTGGCAGACCAGGTTGCACGTCGCAAAGAACGCTTCGACTCGGTGGCACACAAATCTTCCGTGGCGGGACCACGCCCCTGTCGTGCGTGCGAGGTCCTGCACGTTCTCCTTCAATTGGGTATGCGCAGACCTCATTCCCGTAGAGGGTCGGCTCTACTTGTTCTATCAGCATGACACTGGACATGCGGCTCTTGCGTAGGTGGCTCGCTCCAGCGGGGTTGCTGGCTCACAGTCACAAACTCTGCATTGCGGCCTCTCCAGTAGAGAGTCTCCTGGATGCACACACCAGTGCCTAATGGAAATGCCTAGGTTTACGCACCATATGTGCATCAACCTAAGGCTCGCAATTGCCATCTGGGGCAGGCAGCATGTCAACGATCGAGCGACGATGGCGGCTCCATCCCGAGCTGACGCAGGCGATAGCCATGTACGTCGATGACGTTGAGGACCTCTTTGCGCTGCTTCTCGCACTGCCGGTGACCGTGTTGTCGGACCCTCTTCGTTGCCTTCTCGCACTCGCGCAAGTGGTGCCCTGCCGCACTATTTGGCCAAGCGTAGACGGCCTACTGGCCGACATTCGCGACCACATGGAGCTGTTCCCTCTCGTCAAAGGCGTCATGCCCCTGTTTCCCGTCGTGACCATCGCCAATCTCGCCGAGGCTTGGCTCTACCCCCTCACGCCGACGACAGCTGTGCGGGCTACCATAGCCGTCCCCGAGGACGTGAGCGCCGTCCAAGGCACACTGGCCCACCGCTTCGTGTCGCTGGAGATAAAATGCAGCGATTCCAGCCACATGCCGGAACTCCGGTTGTCAAGCGAAGATGTGCGCCAGCTGTGCATCGCGCTCCCGACACTGCCGAACTTGCGTCACGTTGGAGTTTCCGGCAGTGATCATCTCGAGCAGCTGATTCCTGCCATTGTTGCGTCGTCAGCTACCTCAGTGCACGTAGACTTCGGACGCGGCTCAAAGTACTCCAGCAACGCAGTACTTGACCCTTTGGTGGCTCATGTCCTCAAGGGTGGCATCCTCGAGCTCAGCTGCAAGGGGCAGCCAGGCGACTTGCCTCTAGAGCCGCTCTCGCCATCGAAGCTCCGTGCCTTGACTGTGGAGAACAATTTACCGATGGCGCCGAGCGAGATTCCACTGGTCTTCCCAACACAGCTTGTCCACCTCGACCTCACAACGTGCCTTTCAGAAACGCTGGCCAGGGCCCTCATGCAAGCCCGCCTCTCAACGCTCAAGCTCTGTTCGCTCGATTGTCCGAGCCCTTTAGAACGCCATATCGCGCAAGTGGTGATTCCTTCCATGCAAACGTTGCGGGTTCTCCACTTGCGGCAGTGGGTGCTCTCGCCACGCTGTGTCAGCCGCCTCAAGGGTGTCATCTCGCGACTGCATGAGCTGTTTCTCGCTGACTGCGAACGCCAGCACGAGACATCTATTCTAGCGTCGTGCTTGTCCAGAGCCACTGCGCTGCGAGGGCTCTGGCTCGTTCGTCTAGGCCTTGATGACCTCGGTTCCAACGTGCTCGCGAGGGCGCTTCCTTCCTGCAAGCAGCTCCGAGAAGTCCATCTTTGGGGAAACGTAATCGGTAATATCGGGGCTGTTGCCCTTGCTCGCGCCCGACCTCCACGGCTGGCACTGCTCGCGCTCAACAAGAATGCGATCAACGCAGCCGGCATCCAAAGAGTCGTGGCCATTGCATCGACCGCCGGGACACCCGGGACAATCGATATGTCGGGGAATGTACGCAGCCCCGCCGACCGAGCTCGGTGCCATGCTGCCATCCGTTGCCTCCCTCCTTCAGTGGTCGTGCGCCTGTAGCCCTGACAAGTATCGATAAATCGCGGACAACACAGGTGGCCACCTATGTCACGATTCAAAGCCTAACAAGTGCCCCAAGATCCGTTAGACACTTCCTCACGATCCGAAGTAAATCTTGCGTCGGCACCGCCACCAGCGGTGACCGCGATGCCCGATTCAACGTAGTCATCGTCGAGGCTCCAAACTAATTACAAAGCCGACAAGGATTGGCATCCTAGACAATTCGCTTCCACAACTTCATGTCGGCGCCGTCGTACCCGAGCCGTCGCGATGGTTGCTCTGTGTGAGGGGAGCACTGGTGTCAATCCCCTCTGAGACCAGAAAGTTGGCTTGGACCTTCGCCAAGCGCCTGGCAACGACTGCAACGGAAGCGTTGCGACTTGTGAGAGACATTCGTCACCCGAGCGAACATTGGGGGGCTCCAAGGTTTTGCGCCTGCGTACAGCGCGTTGACGCACCCATAAAACCAAGAACGCGCCATGGATCCAGCAACTCCACAAAGGCTCGCGCTTCCCGGCATGGATACAAGGCCCGCTTCTTAATTTCAGGCAACGCATTCGCTGGTGGCTTCGGCCTCGCTGATGATCAAAATAAACAGGTTCGCCGGAGGCCTTTGGGTGGCGTTAGGCCAGCTCGCGTCCTGCAAGATGACGGCTGTTGGCGCCACCAGGGCGGTAGGAGCCATCGCCGCCCCCCAGGATGGTGGCATGAAGCCACAGAAGAGCATCGCGAGAAATGTGAAGCAACTTGGGCCCTCCACCCGCGCGTCGAGAGCCACATTGCCTCCGCTCACAACAATTGAGGCCAGTGGCACCTATCCCATGTCAGCACAGGAGGCGGTAGTACCGGTGCAAAGAAGTTGACCGTGGTGCACCGCCTTGAAAAGACACCTCTCATGGGCCAATGCCCTCCACCCGCAGGTAAAGTCGGCACCGATCTCTCCGTGAGAGGCATCCTTTCATGGCACTGTCGGCTTTCGTCCTAAAACAGACAACAGCGTTCGGAGAAGATGGTCACCTACCTAGCGAAGCAATCCACGGCGGACCCCACTGTCGATGCCAGCGCTTCTAATCACCAATTGAGAAGGGCAGCATTGAAGCCACGAGCAAGTTTGTAAGCAAGCCATGAAATCATCGGGAAGTTCATCACTGATTCGACGGTGGCGACGGAGTTCGCTGAGCACCGTATACCAGATCCGATGCAGTATCTCGGCGTCGTCGGCTAGCACGCCCTCGAGCACATTTCGAAGGGTTCGGAATGATGCGCACGATGCGGGCGGTTCCGAGCTCGCTGGGAGCGCCAACGATGGCGTATTCGTCGCAAGCGCAGTTCTCGCCGGTGCAGCCACGCGCTTCCGAGAGGCCGCAGCCCCAGGCGCCTACACGGTAGTCGATGGCGACTCGCTGCGGGTGCAGTCACAAGCTTGCGAGAAGCCTTGGCCGGCCGTGACGAAGCAGTTGCAGGCGCCGTTGTCACTGGTGCTGTGGGAGCTCGCGACGCGAGACGATGGCCTGGCAGTCGATGGCATCTGCGCTGCGAGTGGAGTCACGTGCTTGCGAGAAGGCTAAGTCGGCGGAGACGAGGCCGCGGTCTTCTTCGTGGTCGCCTCTGTACGCACGCACTGCTGTGTGGGGGTCGGGCCGGCACTGTGGCGGCGTTTCGCGATGTCGAGGCAGCCGTCGGCTCATTTAGTTCGGCAGCATCGTTGCTGGGCTGGTGATGGCGAGCGATTGTATTTCGAAGTACATTCGTAGCGCCCTACAACGTCATTTGAACCAGACGATCCCCTGACTGCACGCAAAGAGCTTCTACAGTGGTGGGCAAATGTAGTGAGTGAGCTGCCAACATTGACAGGAGCGCACATCATAGACCGTAGAGCATGTTCGTCGCAATGACAGGAGGACACGCCGTACATGGGCGAGCGTCCAGTTGATAGATTCAATGATCGTTGCCATTCCCCTTCGGGTTGGCTTCTGCTACAAGTGTTGGCCACTCCAGGTTCAACAGCAATTCGAAGTCGTACGAGGGACCGCCGCTCGCGCATGAGCTGTTGTGTCCAACGGCCCGGACGAAGCCAAGCTCCTCGCGCACCCACCAGGACGCCTGGTCCTTTGTCGACCGATTACCGAAGGAAATCAACTCGAGTAGGCGCCATACTGCTTAAAAACGACACTCCACCGACCACAAGTCGTGCTCACTGTGAACGCCAGATGACTGGCATACCGGTGCGTTCGCAGTTGCTGATGCAGCGGTTCTGCCCGCGGGGCATGGGAGGACGCCGTCGCGGTGAAGCGCCGTTAGCATCGCAATCGTGTGGAGCACTGGACCACATTGTCTGGACACGGTGGATGCTTGGGGCAAATCTGTCGTCCTGTTCAAAGCGCACGCAGTTTTGTCCGCCACTTCCAAATGCACACCGCGTGGACGTTTGACCTCCTGACGTCTCACGGCTGTTCACGAATAGCGTCGTGTACTCGCTGGTTAGCACCCCGTGGCACTGACTGGCCGCCGCAACACAGCGATGCTGCACGGCTTGGCCGCTCGCTAGGTCTCTGCCAAGTTTTTGCGATGGCTCATGAGCACTCGTTGTGAACTGTCGCTGAATCAGTTGGTCGGTAGCACAGGACAGTAATGTACATGGTCGTTGCGCACCGCGAGCTCATTGCGCGGCCTCCACGCCAACCATGACCTGTAGAGCTCGCAGCTCAAGGGGCGAATTGAAGACCCAGTTCTCTTGCCGATGCAGCGATCTCAAGCGACGGCGATGGTCGACAGCCAGCGCCTTGAGCATCGCAGGCTTTTCATGGCGTTTGGCACGAAGGTTTGGCGGCTCGGTCACGAAAGGCCGCAGTTGCTGGCCCAAACTGAGGCTGACGATGGCGCGTTGAGTGCCCGTGTAGAGGCACAGAAAGTGCCACGCGGGAAGCGCTTTCGACGCCCATGCACATGCGAACCCAATAGCTCTCTCCAAAGCCAAGAATCGGCATTCTCATGAACTCAATATGCTCGCATAGCTTCGTGCCATTGCCGGAAAGGCTCAAGCTGTCGATGAACAGCGTGCCATCAGCGTCTGTGCGTCCACCGCCCAGCGGGTCGCTGCAGCTACGAGCCATTGCGCGAGAAGCAGCAGCTCACAATCCTGTGCACCGCCATCATGCATGACCCAACCTTGCGGCCATTCCATGCGCTGCGCCGGAACCGCCGAGCTAAATTTTCCGCATGTCGCTGGCGACGGCTTCCGGTCGTGTGGCGAACTTCTACATCGTGCACCATGCCGACCACCGAGGTCGCGCGCCATCTGGGGGCGGCAGAGAGAGCGGCCGCTTAGCAGAGCCCGACATTCCTTGTTCGATGCAGTCAACGCGCGGCGGTGGCATCCAAGTGCGGACGGCGTGCTCCCGCGCCCTGTGGATCCACGATTCGCAGCGCGCGGGCTGCAATAGCTGCGGCATTCGCTTTACGTTCTACCGGCGGCGCCACCACTGCCGCGTGTGCGGCGAAGTCGTGTGCCGCAAGTGCACGCGGACCGTGTACCTTGTGAACACTGCGTCAAATGTCGGCCTCGCCTGCATCGAGTGTGCGATCCCTCTGGCTTCGCCGCGCAGCACGCGGCCCACTTGCGACTTTGGCGTAGACATGCCCTCGTCGTGGGGCACACGCCCAACGTGCCCGACATTCCTTAGCTCCCTTGAGCGCCTCTCCTTCGATCGACCTCCGTCGGGATGCGACTCCGAGTGTGCACTGTGCATTCGGCAGCTGGCTCAAGGCGACGAAGCTGTTTCATTACCGTGCCATCACACATTCCACGGCGGATGCATCCTTCCGTGGCTCACAGCCCACGACGAGTGTCCGACATGCCGCCACAAGCTCCCACGCGATGCCACCATCGTTCCGAACCTCTTCATGTGTCCCCTGTAAGTTATGCCTCCAAGTCTTAAACGCTTAGCTGCTTTTCTGGTTGTTCTCGGCTGCGGTGTCAGGGTGCAGGATCTGGTAGAGCAGCACGGAGAGGGCGGCCGCAAACGCCGCGCCGCCGACGAATCCCACGACGGCAACGACTTCCCAGGCGCTGCTTGCTGCAAAGAAGCGGCTCAGCTCGTATCGCAGCGGCGGCAGGAAAGATCGGCGCGTCTGCCACGCCTGCGCGAGGTTGGGCTTGGTTGGGTACGGGATGACGCTTCGATCGTAGGCGCAGTTGGGGCCATGGTAGTTGCTCCGCAGAGTTGATGGCGTCGAACGCTCGTGGGGCCCTGGCACGGGCAGCAGCTTGTCGTAGAAGGCCTGCACGATGGCGGCCGTCTCATCCGTGCTGTACTCGTCGTTGAGCGCGAGGCAGAGCTCCTTGCCATCGCCACGCAGCACGCGCGAGAATACGTTGTTCATTTCGGCGCGCCCGGCATCCGAGTCGGTGAGCCGAACGAGCAGCCATGTGCTCTCCGACTCGCTCGTGGGGTTGAGCGTGTACGGCACACCGAGGGCCTTGGAGCCTTCCTCGATCATGTACACGGCATGCAGCAACGGGAAGTTGAGGTCGGTGGCCGTGCGTACTTGGTTGACCGCCGTCGCATCGAGAGCTGTCTTGAAGACGGGCTTGGCGTGGATGGCTTCGTGGGCAAGGCGGGAGTACACGAATGGCGCGTGCTTCATGAAGTTGTAGACGTGCTGGCCGCCGTAGACAGAATCGGTGAGCTGCAGTGTGTTGCGGACGCTGGCAAGCCATGCGTTCGATGCCTAGAGGACGATCAGACCACAGATGGATAAGCCGACACGGACTTGGCCAGGTACGTGGCGGATATGGTTGATCTCGGTGAGCATGCGAATGCCACCGCCGTGGCACGTAAAGAGGTGCGAAGGCTGGATGTCCTTGACAAAGATGTAGTCGTCGTTCATGTGGATGAAGATGTCGGTGAGACCGGGAATGCGATGCAAGTACTGTTCGATGACGTTCGTGTCAAAGTTGGGAAGTTTGACGACGTCCGCGGGGAGGAGGTCGTCCTGATCAACTACCTTGATGCGAGGGTTGGACATGTCGAGCCAGTCGGGAATTTGACCCGGCGACACGATGTAGATCGGCCCCTATGAGTCATGAGCAATTCGTGACGTACGACTGCCGACCTCGAGCCACGGCGCAAACTTGAGCAGCGATCGCAACGAGTACTTGAGCTCACCCATTTCCTTGTCACGGGAGTTTCCACCTGGGGAAAGACCAGCGGCTTTGCGGCGCTCGTTGTAGCACGGTTCCTTGCCATTGACCCACGTGTATACGATCGCACTATGGCGCAGCGTCTCAAGCTGCTCGACGGGGCAGCCCTCAGGTGAAAGCTCGGACCAGGCGCCAACGACCTCGGTCGCCGGGTCGTCGAGCAGCGACAGTAGCGCCACGATCGTGGCGACGACAAGGCCAAAGGTCACGACGGTCGTGAGCCCGCGCATACTTGCGATGGAAACCGGAATGGCACGACGGAATACAAGATTTTTTAATACAAAAATAAGGAACACAAAAATTCCATCGAAAAAGAACTCAAGCCGAACACATGGAACAACGCCAGCGCACGGAAGCTGAAGCCAAGAGGACCATGACGCCGCGCCGCGCCTAGCACTGGCTTGGCGACGACAGGACCCAACATGCATCTGGGAGGCAGGCACATCCCACTCCCAGCGGACGTATGTCGACCAGCGCCCGGCTTCTGCCGCAACGATTCCGCCCACTCAATTGACGCCATACGTGAACCCCGTGCGTCTCAACGTAGCATGCAACGCACCCCGCGACTGGACAAATGCAAGCGCCGACTTTCTGGCGTGTTAGTTATGTATCTCTCTACACGCGGTCATACGCAGGCGTGCCCTTCGATTTGGTCCCCTTGTCGAAGAGCGCCGAGTAGAGCACGAAAACGAGGACGAGACCAAAGCCGAAGCCGGCTCCCTTGAGAAGGGCGTTGAGAAACAGGACCCATCGCACCTCGTGACGCACGACGACCTTGAACTTGGTGCTGAGGTCCACGGCCTCAGCAAGCGGTGGTAGGACCGTCGGATCGAACTGGCACGTCGCAGGATCGAGCACTGAGAGCGCTGTGTTGGGAGCCTTCGTCTCGAAAGGGCTCGGCTCCGGCAGAAATGTCTCAAAGAACCAGCGAGCGTTCTCGGCAACCGCCATGTCGTTGTACTCGTCATTGAGCGCGATGATCTTGGCGTTGTACGTGCCCGCGATGACAGCGTCGAAGATCCCCTTGACTTTGGGAATGTTTCCGTTCTCAAGCATGATGAGCTGGTAACCCGCCATGTCCTCCTCGGGCGGGACCTCGATAGGGATACCGAGTTCCCGAGCTCCTTGCGCCTGCATGTAGTAGTGGTGCAGCAGCGGGATGTTCATGTCAGGCTTGCTTCGGAACTTGCTCTTGAGTGTCATGTAGAGCGGCCGGTCGAAGATCTGATGGATGCGCTCGAAGGCGCGGCGGCTGTAAATGAAGGGTGCGTGCTTGATGAAGTACCGGTCCTCTTGGCCCCAGCGCAGGTCCATCTCTTGTTGCGTGTTGAGCACGGACGAGACCCAGATGCCCTTCTTCTCGGTCGGCGCTTCGTGCGAGATGAGACCCGGCTCGTGGAGAAGGCGGATGCCGCCGTCGCACGTAAAGAACTCATGCGGCCCGACGTGCGACGTGAAGATGTAGTCGTCGTTGATCTGCATATAAATATCTGAGAGGCCCGGGATGCGATAGAGGAATTGCTCGATCACGTGGGTGTTGAAGCTAGGAAGGAACGACTTGGCGTAGGATGGGAACAGGTCGTCTTGGTTGACCACCTTGATGCGGGGGTGGTCGAGGTTAACCCAGTTGGGGATATGCCCCGGCGACACGATGTAGATATTGCCTTCATGCCACGGCATGAACTTGAGCATGGAGCGGATGCTGTACTTGAGCTCGCCAATCTCACGGTCGCGGGAACCGCCAATGGCGTTTTCACCTCCGTGCTTCTTGCGCAGGTCCCGGTAGCACGGTTGACTGCCGTTCACCCACGTGTACACGATGCTCATGCGCTTGAGGGAGTCGAAGTTTTGGATCCGACACTTGTCCGGGTACATATCGCGTGTGTCGGCTGAAACGGACTGCGCCTCGACATCGCGGTACAGCTCCTGGGTCTGGGTTTGCTCCAGCACAAGACCCAGAACGAAAACACCAAGCATGCCAAGCACGCAGTAAGCGAGCACGCTACCATTGCGAGCCCAGAGAAGCCGCGCCCGGGCGGCGAGCGGCGTCGACTGCATGCTCGTCGTCGCGATTTCAACTCTGAGATCCTGGAAGTGGAAGGTTGGTAATTCGACCCTTTTTTTCGCCCAATGGCATCGCTCCATCGGCGCGCCAGCCAATCGCAGCGCTCCGAATGTCCAGGAGCCAATCGAAGGCGCCCCCATGTGGGCGGACGGAACCTTTCCTCAGGCTAAATGGACGCCATTTCCTCATCTGTTTACAGACGGCCGCTCGGTAGAGTTATGGGTTGGTATGTTGATCGCCACAGTTAACGCCCGTACTGTAGCCTTCAGTTGGCAGCGTGCATTGAGTCTCGGCAGCTCGTCGGTCGACAACGGTGGCCAAACATTCGCTTCCTGTCACAAGGACACGTGCGAATAGACACACTGGTAAATGATTTTCGATCTTATTCGTGCCAAAATCGAAGGATTTCGAACAGTTTTAAATCTTATTCGAGGCGCGTGACCATCTTCCGCTTCCGGCGCCAGCGCCAACGCATGGACGCGAGGTGGACGTCGCTCTCGCCATCCTCGTCGTCGCCTTCGTTAAAGCATACGTTGTCCAGAAGAGCATACAGCGTTGAGCCGTACCGCTCGACCATCCAGGTTACAAACAGGACGGGGAACTTGCCGGTGCCGTCCACCATCGCCGCGGTTTGCTCCAGCACGTACGACGCAAAGCAGATGAGGTAGAAGTATCGCTCGAGGTAGTTAACTGTGCACAGCGTTAGCGCCCTCGATAGAGCCGACGGTGTACGTACCGGCACGGTGCATGTAAAAGCTCTGCTTCTCGGCGGTGATACCGCGCTCCTTTGTCAAGTCACGGCACTGCGCGATGCACTCGCGGAGGTTTTGCAAGTGCTCGCACTGATCGATTGCGTAGTCTGCCAGGGCTTTGCTATGTTCCTCGCGTGTGAGACGGGTACAGCAGCGACGAGTACCTCTCGGCACCGTTTTCCAGAACGTCCAGGAGCGACTGGATCACAAAGTAGTTGCCGCTCTTGGCATAGCTTGTGTATGCCTTCTCGGCCGCGGCAGCGAGACACACGCTCGACTGGCGCGTGAGGGCGAGCTTGAGCATGTACACGCACACCATGGCCGTCGTCGTGCGGCCACGGCCCATCTGGCAGTTGCACACAACAGCCGTCTCGTCGACATCGCCCGCCTCGGCCGCAAATGTTGGTGCCACCAGCCGGACGATATCGTCCAAGTCCTTCTCCTCGGGCGCCGTTTCGTCCGACACCTAGTGCCCGCCATGAACGAGTCGTTCCCGAGTGCACGCCGCACCGGTATGCGGGCATAGCGCACGGGCAGCGTCTTGGCGAGCTTGGCGTATACGTCGGCGAGCGTCTTGACGTCAGTTTGTGGGCGAATGTACACCATCTGCTCTTCGTCGGGCACGCCGACTTCTTGCGCCCTGAGTCGCGTGAGCCTGGCGCCGTGGACCGCTCGTGTACCAGTAGAGAAAAAGCCCGTTGCTCTGCGTCGTGGCCGCGATCGTGTTGTCCCGGAACTTGGCCTCGATGGCCGCGAGCTCCGTGGCTTCAATGCCCGGCAATTCGACGTTTTCGCCAAACTTGGGCGGGTACCGGATCGCATACGGCTTCCCAGCCACGTACAGCACGACCTCTTCGCGCATGTTCATCCAGATGATCTGCTTGAAGCCGAGGTCCTTGTGCAAGTGCTCGGCCACCGAGTGCAGCCCGTTCTCAAAGCACTACAAGCCGCCGTAAGTGCAATCTCAAAGGGCAATCTCAAAACACCGACCTGCGCTGTGCCAAAGACGCACGACGCCCCAACGCGCCGGTAGTTGATGACAGCCGTGCCGAGCGACGGCGGCAGGCGTACGATCCCCGGGAAGTGGTCGTACTTGACGACGGCGCTCTTCATGACGGAGTCGTAGTCGTACTTGGCGCCACCCATGTCATCGAGAAGGCGGAACAGGTTGGAGTGGTGGTGCATCCACGACGTAAAGGTCTTGGGCGTCGGCCCGTCGTCGAGAACAAACGATGCATACGCGATGAGGAGGAAGTAGCGCTCGAGGAATGCGCACGCCTGCTTGAGGTAGAAGGCGCGTCGTACCGGCTTGGGGTCCGAGAGCGATTTCTACACGCGTGAGTGGGCTTGAGGCTTCGGCAACGGACAGACCTGGTTGCAGTCGGTGATGGCCGACCGAATGTTGTAGATAAAGGCGCAGTTGTCGATCGTGGCGTCGGCGAAAGGCTTGGCGATGGTTGCTTGTGGAATGCGCGTCATGAGCTCCTTGATCACCTAGGCCATGCATCGTATTCGCGCCAGAGCCCGCCGAGGGAGGTACCATATACTCTTCGTCGGCCGGCACGAAGCCCTGCCGCTCGGACGCGGCGACGACAGCGGCGGGGTCGTGCTTGTTCAAAGCGAGCGCGGCGACCACCATAGCTACACCATAAGGTTGCACCGCTTGGACGTTACAAAATGTACCAACCTGTGGTCGTGCGCCATCGACCGAGCTACGAGCCATGGCGTAAGGCAACGACCGCTGGGGACGCGCACCTGGCAGTTAAAGACGAGCGCAGTGTCGGCGCTGCGGTGCGTAAGCAGACCCGTGAGCAGTTCGAAGTGCTCATTTTCGGGCGCGTTGTCGCGAGAAATGGGCACGCGGAGGTACTTGACCGTCTCAATGGCCGCCGGCTTGGCGCTCAAGCCCGACTCGAACACGTCAGCGAGCGTTGCGACCTACGCAACCGTGAGTGCTGGGGGCCACAAGAGGCGTACGTCTTCGCGGAGGGTGCCGACGCGGGTCGCCATCTCGTACTGCAACATCGCGGGCTCCGTCCAGTACTCGAACAACCCGTTAGGCTCCTTGTCGAGCTGCTCCTGCAGACTCCGCTTGAGACTCTTTTCGAGCACTTGCACCGTGTGGCCCGTGAGAGAGCCGGCGAGGTCTTGCTCATTCGAGTTGACGTTGCGTCGTGCCGTGAACGACTCGCCGCCAACGAAGAGCACGGCTTCCTACTCGCCCGCTAGCGGATGGTCCGCACCGTTGGCAGTACCTCGCGGAGGTTAACCCAGATGACGTGCTTATAGCCGTCGGCGGCGATAGTTGCGAGGATGTGGTGGACGCCGGCCTAGCCACCGTTCAGTCGAGGGGGCGAAAGAGCGATGTACCAAGGTGGGCTGGCCGCCACCGTAAATGGGGAGGCCCGGCAGCCGGCGGAAGTTGGGCGCAATGTCCTTGTGCTCGGAGGCAAGCGCGATCTGGTCCGGCATACGGTCGCTCTTGAGGATGTACTTGCCGAGCACTTTCGTGCCCTGGGCTTGAAAGCGGTTATTGCGCACAATGCTGCCGCGCTCGATGCGTCCGCGGATATGCGCTTGGATCTTCGTGGCCGCAATGGCCCAGTGTGAATGGGACTTGAAGCGCGCGAGCTCTTGTTTGGATGACTCGACGGCCTCGTGCATGAACTCGAGTTCGGCTTGCACAGGTGCGAGCATTTCACGCAACGCACGGCGCGGGTCACTGGCGGCCGCGATCTCGGGTGCGCGAGCGATGATGGATTCGAGCAGCGCCGTGTCCATGGGCGTCATGTTGTTCGTGGAGGGGTCGAGGCTCATGGGTGGTTCGTGCTCGGGCTGGGTGGTTGGCGTTTCGTGAGGCGCTGACAGTTTGAAAAGGTCGCGCAGTTTCCACACGCGCATGGCTGACGCAGGCAGAGTGAGCTGTGCGAAGCGAATTGGCAAGTGCCGCCGCCTCCGAGGAGGAATCTCAGAGCTGCGATGCCGCCGTCTTTGCACTAGAGGCCTTTTCCCAGCTCTGTCCCACTACGGTACGCGGACACAGTGATGGCGAAACCACAAAGACGGCGGCGACCAGAGCACGGACGCTGACACCTTGGACGTAGCCCGATGGCACGCGGTAGGGCAGCAGAGAGTCTCAGCGACTCGCGAACCGCCGCAATCAGCCCGGCGTCATGATGACCGGCGAGGAGCGCGGTACCCAGTTCAGGCAGCTCGCAGAGCACCTTCGGTTGATTGTAGTCCGTCCCATTGATGTGCCGCGGGTCAGGCTGTCTGACCTGCACGAGTTGCGAGGGTGTGAACGACAGGCAATCATGTTGAAGTTGGGGGCATTGCGTATCTTTTGTCCGTGCCCGCCGGTTGATTCAATCCACGTTGCGAGGCGGCAACTGCAAAGTCGCAGCGCAACAGGCATCCGCAAACGTCGCTCGCGCATCCATTGCGCAGATTGCCCTAAGTCGACGCCTTCCGCAGCATTGCGCTGGCTCATTCGACATGCCAACGAAGACGCACTGCGTACTACTGTCAGGTGTCAACCAGATCCCCGTAATCTTGTCTGTCGTCAGCAAGCCCTGTGGAGGACGCTGCTTGCTGCTGGGCGTCTGTCGCAAACAGCTTGCCCCATGGAGTCTGCCGGTGGCCTTCGTATAGTATAGACGCGGCGAGGCGGGTCCGCACCGCGCGGCGTCGCCACGCAACGCCGTGTACTATTTGCGACGAGCTTGAAATCTTGGCGGCAATCGAGAAGGTTCTGGGAAATGTATGCAATCATGCATTTCATCCAATCAGCTAACTTTATTGACATTAAGCAATGGGATTGGTTGATGTAGATGAATATCTACCAATGGCCTCAAGGGTCGCATATGGCAAGCATGCAGCACAGCGATGGAGGTGTCCTGCGTGGCCACAAGCGACCCGTCAACTGCTTGGCCAAATGCGCCACCGGAGCGCCGCACCTCATGGCCTCGGGCAGTGAAGACAGCACATGTCGCCTATGGGACCTGCGCACGCACAAAGTCGCAACGTGCATTTCCAAGGCGTTTGCGGGTGAAGCTGTCAACTCGATCGCATTCCCGTCCTCACACGAGATCTACGTCGCATCGCACAACCAGCTGTACATGTTCGACCTCCGTGCAGGCAGCATGATCCTCACGGAGGCTACAACCATCTTTGAGCCCGCGGCCGACGAGATCAACTCGCTCGCGCTCCATCCGATGCCAGCCAAGAAGCCATGGCTGGCTGTGCCCGACGACGAGGGCGAGATTGGCGTTGTGAACCTCCAGTCGCGCGCGCTCATGACAACGTTGCGGGGCCAGCATACCAACATTGCCATGACTGCTGCCTTCCGCCCCAAGTGCGCGGGCTACGACCTCGTGACTGGCGGCCTCGACTGCCACATGGTGTTTTGGGAAATGAACGGCGACCGGGGCACCGGCCGCATGCGCTTTAAGCTCAACATGCAGATGCTTGTGAGCGAAGACGCCCTGGGTGATGCCACACAGGTTTGGAACCCGCCATTCGTGCACGATCTCAAGTTCAACACGACCGGACGCACCGTCGCGGCCGCACTCGGCGACGGCTCCGTGGCGCTCGTCGACTTTGCCTCTCGGTCGCTCACCCGCCGGCTGCGCACTCATACTGCAGCCGTGTCGTGCGTCGAGTTCGTTCCATTCCACGGCACTGAGCTCCTCGTTTCGGCGGCCAACGACGCCAAGGTACGTACTCTCCACTTGCCGTCGCCTCGGCTGAGCGAACCTGCAGGTGGCCGTTTGGGACCTAAAGGCTGCCGATGCTCGCGCCACGCCGTACGTCATTCCGCACCAGCATCGCCCCAATGCGCTCGCGACCCACGTCGACAGCGACGCGCTCATGCTGTACGTTGGCGACGACACGACGTCCACAATCGCCATGTACCGCCTGCAATGAATCCATGTCGCTGCTGACTCTTCAATGTTGTGGCTACCACTCGTTCGATCGCATTTCTCACCAGCGCGCACTGGCCCTTGCTGGCGTCTCAACACCAGAGCTGGGAGGCTGCCTAGCGGAGGCAAACGCCACCGCAACTGACGTCGTCTGTCCGAAGCAACGCAGATTGGAACTGCTCGCAGGTACCAGCCGAAGCCTTCAGTGCTTCGGCACGTGGCAGCCCTTCAGCCCGTCTGTCCCACAGTCCATGGCTCCCGTGCAACGCGTCAAATCGACAGACAACGCGGTAGGCGTGAGAAAAAGACGTTTGAGTACACGCTCCACTTGGCTAGTCGTGGTTGGCGACGGTCACTACATAGAAGCGCGTGCCGTACATCAACCGGTAGGGATTGAAGTCCTACGTCCGCCCTTGAACCGACCGCATCGCAACGGCATACCTCGGTGGCTTGGAACGAATCGATAAAAATGATCTCCCCGCACACGTACGCGGGGTTCCTACGTCGCCTTTGTGAGCCGCAAGCCGCGCTCACTTGCCTATCGTACGAGGCGTCGCTGCCCTTGGCGGCCGCGATGGACTCTTCGGCCAGGTAGTAGTACGGCGCGCCGTCGTTGAACGCCATATACGGCAGCTTGCCGTTCTTCATGAAGAACAGTGCGAGGTGGTTGATCTGGAACCTATGGCGAATGTGAGTGGCGTCCCCGGGGCGCCGTACGCTCGGAAGCTAATGCGTTGATGGTGGGTGAGCCCCAGGGCACGCTTGGGTGTCGACGGTGGACTAAGCCGCGACTGTTTCTGCGGCGACATGGGCAGGATGAATGGCGCGTCGGGCGCCGCGGGGGTGGTGTCGATGGCCGTCACGGACGCCTTCCGCGTCGACAGTGTAGTTACCATGCACACATGGTATGTGGTGCCGACACGGACTTGATACGGATTTCGCTCTTCGGTGGCCTCTGCGTCTTCGATGTACACTAAGCATCCGAGCACAAAATTAGGCTTCCTAGGCAAAGGTGAGTGATCGGCGAAGGACGCGGCGCCACTTGTCGTCGTGCTTGGCGGCCTCGATCGACTCCTGCGACAGGTAGTAGTGCGGGCAGCCCTCGTGGAACGCAATGTAGTCGCCAAGTGGCGTCGGAACAAACAGCGCCACGCCGCCGAGCGGAAAACTACAACGCCACTCAGAGGGTGAAGAGCCGGTCGCAGACCTCTTGTAGCAAATGCCGAGTAGTTCTTCGACGCGCTCTTCATCGGCCTGCCACGCTGCCGGAGGCTGCGGCGCCGGTGGAGGTGCGTCCACACCGTCGTCCACGGGCAACTGAGCGAGGGCGTCTTCGAGGGTTTGCTCACAGGGGGTTGTGTCGGGCGCCGTGTCGTCTTGCAAGACTTCGCGGCCAATGTCCTCGTACTCCATATCGACCATAACGTACTCGTCGCTCTCGGCTGCCCAGTCTACGGGCCGCGATAAGGCTCAGGCGGTGCTGCGGAATGAACCTTGGTTGACGAGTGCTTGCTTCGGAGACCCCGAGAGCTCCAGCGACACTGGCCTAAGGGAGAGATCGCGCCGGTGGCCTCTGGTGCGGTAGGTACCCGCTGTTGTCGGCGTCGTGTGTGGGCGGTGGCGGCAGCAAGAACGGGGCGTTGAAGAACTCTTCAAAGGAAATACGCTCCTGGGGGTCCCGCCGCAGCAGCCCTTCGAGCAGCGCTGCGCAGTCATCGCTCACGTGCACATCGAGTGGGATGATGAAGTGGCGGTACTTGTCGTAGTACCGCGCGATGTTGCGCCGGAGGGCAAGGTGGTTTGTTGCATGACAGTTGTCCTGGAACCTCTGGGTAAGATGATGGAAACCACAGCAGGCACGTACGACGACGAGGAACGGATGGGCCTTGGCGACCATCTCGTAGAGGATGATACCGACACTCCACAAGTCGGCCTTGGCGTCGTACGACTTGTAGTCGAGAAGTTCGGGTGCCATGTACAACGGCGAGCCCACAACACTCTCGGCAAGGCACTCGTTGGCGAGGCTCCGCGCAAACCCGAAGTCAGCGATCTTGACCTTTTGGGACGCAGGGTTGCGGCTGCTCAAGAGAAGGTTCGCGGGCTTGAGGTCGCGATGAATCACGTTTTGCTGGCGGAGAAACTGCAAGCCGGCCGCGAGTTGGCTCATGTAATTGCGTGTTTGTGCCATGGACAGCCCGTGTGCCGACTGCTTGATGTAGCTCGAGATGTCGCCACCGGCGCAGTATTCGAGCACGATGAAGATACTCGTCTTGGACTCTTTTGTCGCGAGCAGCCGTACGATGTTCGGGTGACCATTTTCATACTGTTCAACGGCCACACGCATGGTTTCAATCTCCTTCTCGATAGATGCGCGCTCAGCTGGGTTGCGTACGAGTCGCTCCTTACTGATGACCTTGACTGCCACGGCTGCGCCGGAGCTCAGGTTCACAGCCTTGTGCACTGTACCATAGGATCCCCGGCCGATGGTCTCTACCAGCCTACATATGCACATGAGCCATGCCGCAGCCACAGGTCCCACCGGAAGATGTTGCCGCCTACGTTGATCGTTTCTCCATTCACATTTGCAGTCATCTTCTCAACCGAAATGGAATTCCCGATCCTATTCTTTCCAAAGGCCCTCGGAACTTGATACGGTATCGGTTTCTCGAGGACCTGTGATAATCGATAAAGGGTGCGACGAGGGCAAAGGATTTCCCTGGAAAATCAAACAAAATCAACTGAAATCGACCAAGGCGCTGGCAGTGAATTCCTGGGTTGACAAGCAGCTCGTTCCGATATCACACGCCGTCTCGCGCTCCATCTGCATCCTGCTAGACGACACTGGCCTGCGTTTCCACCGCTTGCTGCTCTTCCCGAGAGCTGCATTACAGCAGGTGCCATTGACCCCCCTGTGGGAGTGCGTAGTCTTAAGAGAGACGTCCGATCGTGCCCAAGAGCAACCAGAACATTGGCAATGACGATATTGCGCATGAGGCAGAGACACGACTGTACAATGCGGCGGAAGTCGGTGCAGGGCGTTGGAACATTCAAGAATTGGCAGTCCATGATGATGGCACGATTGTGGGAGTCCAAAAGATCGTGGATCGCTAATCAACTTTGTTGACACCACGAAGAAGCTCAGAGGAAGGATATCACATGGCAGGGCGCCGTGTGATTGTCTGGGTTGGGACATGGGGACATGTGCCGAGATATAAACTTGCTCTGGTAGCCATCGGCAAAGCACCTCAAGAGCATCGGTGCCGCCCTTGACGGTGAGAGCTACTACCGTTTTGCTTGGATGAACAGAATTCAAGGACTCAGAGGCCCACTCAAATTGAAAAGACGGGCAGTGTGCCTGGGTGCCGTATGCGTTCGTCGGTCAGGCTCTCGGATGGCAATGAGCAAGTGATGTTATCCTTCAGCTCTGCACTGTTCTGTGTAGGTGGCTCGAGTCGGAGTGTTCCCGACTCAGATGACTCATTGGGGGCTTCGATTCGTTCCTTGTCAGCGTCGAGAGAAGCCACTGAACCCAGAGTCCCTTCAATGCACCATGTCATCGCTCCATGACGTTGGAGCGACCAGATCCAGCTTGGCACAGTCACCCCAGATGTGCGCGCGTCTGTGAGCAGACAATCTTGGTGCATGTCACGGGAAAAAAAAGATAAAATTGTCATGCGTTATGACAAATTTGCATACCAAATGCACCAATCGGGCAGGTTTCCAGAAGGACATGGCGATCTCCCAGAGTGCCAGAGCTTCCAGCAGCTGGGTCGGAGCAAACTTCCATCGCCCTGGGCCGCCATGAGATCAAGCGAGTCGGCGCATGTCGTCACCGACCCCATGTTACATGATCCAACTCTACCTCGTAATAACATTGATCCTTCGCCTTCAAATTTCCTTCCTGCGTGAATTCGGCCCTGTTCCGATGCTGCGCCGACCAATCGGAAGCGCGCGATAGACATTATTGCGACATTTTCTCGAAAGGCGATTTTGATTGGTTTAAAATCCACCAATGAGAGTGCAGGAACTGGAGTTGAACACCGCAAATGCGACCGCAAAAAAGCGTTGAGCGGGTATCTACCTGTTCGAATCTACGGCCCATTTTTTTCGAATTCGGCGCATTGTACTTGATGTTGGTAAGTGAATTTAACCGTGTGTTTTTTAATTACGGCCCGACCCTCCATGTTGCCATTCCCCATTTTCCATTTTGACAAGCAAGCGTCCATCGACAATGATGTCGTGCCAATGCATTTCGAGCAGTAATCAGCAGCCCAGCAAGCCCAAAGCGCTCCTCGCCAAGCGCCCGTCGAAGACCGTCGTGTGCCTCCGGGAAACTGCTCTCAAGCTCTCCGAGGTGGAACCAGCGGTCGTTGCAAAGCGCCCGACGCAATGCGCGTGCCACAACACGGTGGCTTCGGATGTGCAGGTGCACACGGTCACGGTGGACCATGAACAAACAAACTGGCTTGACGCGACGCGCTCGTACGTGCCTGTATACCAGGAAAGCGTTGGCGCGAAGCTGTCGCCTACGCCAACTGCGAGCTACTTTACATTGAACGAAGCGGGTCACTGCGGTCTCGTTGCAGCCACTGAGACGCTCCACGACATGTTCGTCAAAGCCACTGACTACGTGCTTGAAAACGAGGAGGAACTTGCTCCTTACTTCCACATACCAAATTCGCTCTGGCCCAAGATACGCACGTCTTGGGCCAAGGCCAAAGGCGACGTCGTGTCTGGTCGCTTCGACTTTGCCCTTACGCCGGACGGCATCAAAGTATACGAGTACAACGCGGACTCCGCCTCGTGCTTGCTGGAGTGCGGCTACACCCAGGACGCGTGGGCGTCGGCGGCCGGTGTCGGAAAGGTGGGCCGGAGCAGCAGCAGCTCCCTCTTCGCGCAACTCGTCGCCGCGTGGGAGAACAAGCATCTTGACGGCCCTCTCCACGTGATGTGTGACAATGACCTTGAAGAGCGATACCACGCCATGTACATGCAGTCAGCGGCGCAGGCTGCAGGCATTGAATGCGTCCTCCTAATTGGCCTTGATGGGATCTCGGTTGAGAACGACATCTTCTACGACAGTGATCGCCGCCCTATCAAGAATGTTTGGAAGACGTGGTGTTGGCGCACGGTCATGAACCAAGTCGAAGCCCGCGAGGCCGGCACACTGCCCGTCGCAGGCGTCCACCTCATGGACCTCCTTCTGCACGACGATGTCCGCGTCTTCGAGCCGCTCTGGACTCTGCTTGCGGGCTCCAAGGCGATCTTGCCTGTTCTCTCAAAGCTGTACCCGTCGAGCCCGTACCTGCTCCGTTCGTCCTTTGAAGAGAAGGACGTGGTGTCGGTCGGCGCCGGTTACGTCGCCAAGCCCGTCATGGGCCGCACGGGTAGCAACATTCAGCTGTACTCCGCCAAGCACGAGCTACTCAACGAAACTGGCGGCCGCTGGGTCGACGACACCATCGTGTACCAAGAGCTGGCCATGCTTCCGCAGTACAACGGCGTGTTCGTGCAAGTGAACACGTGGGCCATCGACGGCGCCTTTGGCGGCACCGTCTTGCGCCAGGACGCGTCGTCGATCATCGGCCTCAACTCGGAGATCCCGGCGCTTCGCATTGTGCCCAACGCAACGCCCGAGGTCGTTGCGTGAGGCTGTAATATTTAGGCCACCGTGCCATATTATATTCCCATCGATGTTCCCATCGGGGGCACTTGAAATTAACTTTCCTAATTGACATGTTTCCATCGACTCGATCGAACTTTCTTGACGCCAGGATCAACGACGGCCGCTTGCATGGCCACGACGAAGGGTCCGCGCACGTTGTGCAAGGCTAACTTCGGTATCGCTCATTGCCCTAATACATGAGACAGAGTGTCATGGAGACTTGAGTCGTCCACCGCAGATACGAGGAGATCGCGGTTTTGCGACTTGTCCTTGAACAAGTACTCGCTTGCATGATCCAGACTCAGTGGCGACGGCACTTCATTCCCGTTTGGCACAATGCATGACGTTTTGTGTGTCTTGGAGCGCGGAAGAGCATGTGGTGAATGCTCTAGAAGCGGTACTAGGAATTAGGAATGTATTCCGACGATGCCATGGTCCAAGGAGTATAGATAACAATGAAGCCTTGCATTAGTCGGTGGACTTCTCGCCCTCGGCGGCGTGCTCCGGCGTGGCGTCGTCATCCACCTCAGCGTTGTTTCCATCGTCGTCGTCGGCACCTTCATCGTCGCCGTCATCGCCGGCCTCGTCCTCGTCGTCGCCGGCTTCAGCCTCCTCCTCTTCCTCCTCTTCGTCCGCTTGGTCGACCGCGGGGGAGGCATCGTTGTCGTCTTCGTCTTCGCCCATGTTGGCGTACAGCTTGTCGCGCTCCTCTTGGGCTCTTCGTAGCTCAGCTTGCGTCTCGGCCTCGAGCTTCTCAGCGGCCTCTCGGGCCGCTGCTTTGGCTGCCGCCTCTTTTGCCGCCGCCTCTTCCTGAGCGCGTTTGGCTGCGGCTGCTGCTTTGCGGCCTTCGTCCGTCGATTTGTAATGTTCGTGCATTTCCTTGCCAGCAAAGCAAAGGAAGAAGCTCAGTAAGAGCCAAAAGATGGCGATTTGGTACTGCGAAAAGACGTAAAGCATCGGCGACTGGCTCAAGCACGAATCAAAGCCTGTGGCAGTTGCCGCGACAGCCTCCATCGTACCAAAGACACCCCACCTACGGGCATACGACCTCCGTTCCCAGTGGTGCCTGGACGCACCAAAGGAAGCAGACGAAGCCGTAGGCTCCATAAAACACCTTGAGGACTTTGAGTCGCCGAATCGGGCGCGGACCGATCCAGCAGTAGGCATAAAAAAGGATCAAGATGTAGCTTAGCCCCACTGCGCCTTGGAGGAAGGCTGGCAACGGACAGTGAGGAGGTGCATGCTGAGGCGTCCCACGTACTGTTCAGGTGGGCGTTGCAGGTTGTTGACGCCGCGTTCGTGATGACTCCACCAAACACCACCGTTGTGAGGGCGACACACACGGGACCGAGCGGGTAGAGAAGTAAGATCGGCGCCCAATACTTATTTTTCTCTCGGACGATGGCCTGCTGCTGCTGAATGGCCTCTTCCTCGGGGCTGAGCTACACAGCCTGTGGCAGCGGCTCGCCCACGTGCACTCCTACCTTCTTCTTGGCCTGCAGCTTGCGCCTCAACCGCTCCTTCTCGGCGTCTTCAGCCTCCTGGTCGTCGAGGATGTACATGGTCGGATTCGTGTGAAACTGCCACACAAAAGCAGTTTCACACACACTTAGAGGTCAAATAATTGCCCATTTTCAGCAGACTCGGCACGCAGTTGGTCTGCAGACTTGGACTCTTGGCCCTTGCTGGGCGGCAGGCGTCGCCGCCCAGGGTTCAGCTGACAGCGACAACAGTGCCCGACGGCAGTGCTTGCCCACCGCAGTGCAACTGTAGGGATCTGCATAGCACGAGGCTTTCATCGTTCTACTGCGGACGCCGAGATAGGGAAAAGAGTACATTGTGGGTGAAATAGAGCTAAACGATGGCGCAAGTCTTGTCGTGGGCGTCGTGGGGACTGCCTTGAAACAGTCGCGAAAAGAAAGTGACGATGGCGCTGAGAGGCCTATGTTTTGAGTTACCATTGGCGCTGACGTGGGCGCATACTGCCAAAGATACCTCGTAAAGATGTCTATCCACTTGGCCGGTGCGCTGCCGCCGTTGATGTACCTAATGTACAAGTACGCATGGTGGTTTTGGCCGTGAATCATGTAGTAGTCTACGGAGCCGATCATGAGGAGGCGAGAGAGGTAGCCCAGTTACCTTGAAGGAAGCGCAGGCGCTGGAAACCGTTCTTCTCATAAAAGCGGATGGCGCTGAAGTTGTCAGCCTTGACGTGCAGGTAGAGGGCGCCGCAGTGCGGGGAGGCTGAGGCTTCGCGGAGGCACGTTTCGAGCAGCACAGACGCAATACCACGCCTTCGATAGTCGTGGCGCGCACCAAGCGTAAGGATGTACATGAGAGCGCCGTCCGGTGCCTGTAGAAGGGCCTTGTCCTCGGCATCCTCGGCGCGTTGCAGCTGTGCAGTCACGGCACCCACAAGCATGCCGCTGTTGTCAACCGCTACTTGTGTGAAAAGCGGTTCACCAGTCTCCCAGATGCCGTCGCCGGCGTTCTGGTAGAATGAGTCGTTGTAGCGGATCGGAAACCAGTCCTCATGCAGTGCCTGCAGCTGCGGGATGTCCCGGGGCTCCAGTCGCCGAAGCACGAGTGCACCGGCCATGCCCACGTCAGTTTATGACACGACCGGTTCTTTTTTAATACGTCACATATTATTATTCTCAAGGATTTTCCATCACATAGACACGTTCGCCCAATTAAATATATTTAAACGCTCCTGTATTTTTGGTTTGCATTATTCACCCGAGCTTCGAACTACGAAAACAAGTCGAGGTACTAAATAGTGTAATTATCCCGAAGGCGCTGTCGGATCACAGGACGCCTTTTGCGGCGACTCATGACGAACTGCTGGCGATGAAGCCCAGCTGTGTTGGCCTCGAGGAGCACGTCAATGCGCCGAAAGCAGAAACAGAGGCTCTGAGGGAGGGCGAGATCAGGTCCTTGATGGAGAATGCATTTCTCAGGTCACACGATTTCCGTGGAGTGCAGGATTTGAATTGAGCTCATGCTTCGCGCAGCCGCCCGCGCTCTTCGACCGACAGCTCGAGCACCGTCCACGCTGGCACGGCGAGGCCTGGCCACGGCCTCGTCCTCTTCCATGCGCTATCGTTGTTCGGGCTGTGGCCAAATTCATGTCAAATGGCAAGGCCAATGCAGCGCATGTCTAGCCTGGAACTCACTTGATGAGATCTCGGCTTCGGGGCGTCGAGGCGGTGCGAAGCCGACTACATCTAAGGGCTGGACTACGCAAACACGACCTGTTCGTGTAACTGAGGTTCCCACGACCAGCAGCGTTGAGCGCCTCAAGCTTCCGGACGCCGAGATCAACTGGGTCCTCGGGGGCGGGATTGTGCCGGGCTCTTTAACACTCGTGGCCGGAGCCCCCGGTGTTGGCAAGAGCACAGTACGCATCTCGTGTCCCGCACGCAATGACGCATCATAAATACGTCTAGCTCTCACTGCAGATTGCCCACATGATGGCAGCAGCTTCAACGGGCGGCAGCGTGTTGTACATTTCCGGTGAAGAGAGTGTCGCGCAAGTCAAGATGCGCTCGGACCGCCTTCAGCTGGGCGGCGATAGCCTCTACCTCGCGAGTGAAACCAACATTGAGAACGTCGTCGAGACCATCAACCTTATGCACCAGGAGTCGGGGGCGTGCCATGGTGTTGTGGTCGATTCCATTCAGACCATGTACTCTTCCGAAATCAACTCGCCCGCCGGTACCTCGTCTAGGCCTCATGTGGCCCCTAAGAAAGCATTCTGCGCCAGGCAACGTCAACCAAGTAAAAGAATGCACGCTTCAACTGCTCCATCTGTGCAAGGTATGTCGTGTGCCAGGGCCTACCAGGTCTCCCACGATGCCAGAACTCGAACATTCCGATCCTCATCATCGGCCACGTCACCAAGAGCGGCGACATCGCTGGCCCAAAGGTCTTGGAACACATCGTGCGTTCGTCGTTGAGAACACAGGAGGCCAACCGTCTTCCCGCAGGTCGACACGGTTGTACAACTAGACGGTGAGACCCAGAGCGCCAGCCGCTTCCTCCGGTGCACCAAGAACCGCTTCGGCACCACGAACGAGGTCGGCGTTTTCTCCATGACCGACACCGGACTCGTGCCGCTCGCGAATCCGCTCTACGCCTTCCTCACGCCAGGTGCTTGCGATTCCAGCTCCGTGTCTGACTCCCAGCAGGAATGGCCGACATGCCCTCCGAGGGCGTGGCCATGACCATCGCAATTGAAGGCTCGCGGCCGATTCCGGTGGAAATCCAATCGCTCGCATCGATTGCCGCGGATAAGCCCAGCTGCCGTGGCCACGGCGTCTCGTTTGACAAGCTGCAACTTGTTTTCGCCGTGCTCGAGAGGCGGGCAAACGTATCGTTCCGCGGCCACCACGTCTTCGTCAACATCGCCGAGGGCTACTCACTTGGAGAGCCCGCGGGTAGGCGTCGTCGTTTGGCTATCGCTCATATGATGGCGTAGCCGACTTGGCCCTGGCCGTCGCGCTCGCGAGCACGGCCACGCTCCGCCCCGTGCGGCAGCACACACTTTTCCTCGGCGAACTGGCACTTTCGGGCCGCCTTCGCCCGCCCGTGAAGCTCGAGCCGCGGCTCGCTGCTGCAGCCAAGATCGGCGTCGCCACCTGCATCATTCCCAAGCTGCCGGACGCAGCACCGCTGGTTGCAAAGTACGGCAAGGCAATGCACATCCACCAAGTCGAAACGCTCGTGGAGGCGCTGGCAATCGGGCTCTTGCCGTAAGAGGAGACCGGGAGTTTCCAGGCCGGTAGTAATATTGAAACTTAATGGTGCTTGGTCTTTTTGGCAGACGGGCCTTTCTTGGACGGCTTGGTGCCAGCGACGTCCTTGAACTTGCGCTTCGTGGGCGGCGCGGCCCGGTCGTCGACCTCTTCACCAGCGTCTTCTTGCTCGGCTGCCGCCGCCTTCTTGGCTTCCGCGGCGGCGGCCGAGGCCTTGCGGCGACGCTCAACGCGGCGGGCGCGGTTCGCTTGATTGCGCGTGAGCTTGGCGGCGGCGGGCACCGCGATGGCAGTTAAGTCGGCTTCCGGGGCCTCAGTCTCGTCGTCCCAAGCCACTGCCGCGGCCACTACTGGGGCCTTTTTGGCCTTCTTGCTCTTGGTGAGCTTAAAGTAGCGGGTACAGCAGTCGGCGCCGCTGCGGCGCATGGGCTCGCCCGTCGCCGACACCATGCCGGCAACGATGGCCGCCCCGCGCTTGCTCCACGAGTCGCATGCGGGGTCGTTGAAGAGCTCGAGCAGCTTCGCGTCGAGCTCTGTCGTCCACGGCGACCGGTCCACTAGTGGGTCCAGCTCGGTGTTCCAGCGAGCCTGACACGCCCCCGCAGTGCGCCCCCTGACGCTTTGCGCAACAAGCTTCCAGTTGGCCTTGTGGCCTTTGCCTTGCTCCTTGACAGCCGCAATGAGTCTCTTGTCCTCGCGGCGGCTCCAGCCCTGACCAAACTTGGCCGACTTGCCCGTGGGCTCCTCCGGGGTCGCCTCTTCCTTGGCCTTCTTACTCTTGTTCTTGTTCTTGGACGGCACCGATTCCGTCACTGCAGGTGTTGCCTCTTCCGTGGTCTCCATCTTCATCTTCTTGCTCTTGGTCGATGTTGAGCTGGTCGACGTCGCTGCGGCCTTGGAGTTCTTCTTTGCTTGCGGGGCGGTCTTGTCTGCCTTGGCCTCCGTTGCCGCTTTCTTGGCAGTCTTTGGTTCTTCTGTCGTGCCCGTCTTGGCCTCCTTCTTCACCTTGGCAGACGCCTGGATCTTCGTGTCCTTAGCCGCCATCACAGTCAAATTTCAACTTGGACCAATCGTTCCCGCTTTTGGGCTAAAGTCCTGAAATTGACCCGTTTAAAACGGATTTTTCCTGGTTTTGTAGGGAAAAACTGTCCCAAAATCAAACGAAATTAGCCGACAGGTTGGCTTCAGACGAGCAAACGCACAACGTTTGCTCAACGCAACACCGCGGCGTCGATGCAATGACTCCGGTAGACCACCGTCAATGGCTCCGACGCACACGGGCTCTTGGAGGGGAGCAACGTCAAGCTAAACCACCAACCAACTTGACAACATGGCATTTTTGTTTATGGCGACCCTTGCTCCTCACAAGGGCTGCAGCTCCGTTGTCCAGACGAGCGGGTCTGAGTTCTCGACAGTGATCTCGTCACTGAGACAGTGGTTGGATGTGCTTACAAAGCCGCCGATCGTCGTCTCGAAGTCCGTCATATCCCACTTTAAGCCTTTTGTTGTGACGCTCTTGCAAACGCCCCCTAAGCGAGTCGTCGCACCTCTCCCTCGCGCTTTCAAGTACCTAGCGGAATGAGCCCACAAGTGCGCGTCTCGACGTCGAAATTAGGTCGGATGAGGTGTGTTCCTGGGAGAAGCAGCGTCGCCGAGGTGTGGTCTGAGAAGAGCGTCATACTCTCAAAGACGCTGGACCTAAGTGTGGTGTTACTGAGAACCGTGGCCTCGGGTACAAACGCTACCAGCGGTAGAGAGCGTTGATGTTTTGGATTTCCTGGTCAAAGCGCCCGCCCATTGCTCCCAGTACAAGCACCTTGAGCTTAATGTTATCAGCCATCGACGATTGCAATGTCTGAAGCAAATGCAGACATTTGTCCAAGTCGTTCGACTCTTGATCCGGGTCCTTGACGATGACAGTGCCTTTGGATTCAAAGTAATCGGCGACTTCGGGCCGCAGCGAGTCAAGATCACCCTTGACATACTGCGGCACAAACTTGGCCTTCCATACGTCGTGGAGCTTGTTGGCTCCGCCGTCCGCGCAGATGGTCACCGTGGCGCGCGGCCATAGCGCCGCAAAACCCGGCACGAACCCAACACCGTTGACGATGACGAGAGCCAAAGGTGTCTCCGTCGGCCGCGTCAAGCACGCGTTGTCGTACCGCCGCATCATCAAGCTCGAGCCAATCCGCCGGTGCATGCAGGACTGGCGGCAACTGGTTCAGCAACTATCCGGAAGATTTACATCCGGATACCGAAGATTTCCAACACAAATTTCCTTGTCGCCACAGACAATTTTGTTAAAAACTCGCTCCAGAATTCCCATCACCATGTGTCATTTCAGTTGGTCAACTCGTCATCTTTAAAGAGGCGTGGGCAATGCGCGCCATAGACGGACTCGGGTGTACAATTGCACGAAGAAGCCGCTCACGTGTACAAATTGCGCAGTGCCAGGAGCACTTGGGCGAGCGGCGCGTCGCGGTTCACGAGTGCTTCCTTGTACATCTGCTTGAAGACGTCCATGCGCGCCTTCACGGCCTTGGTCGCGCCCGTTGCCCGCATGATGCGCAACAAATACGTCTGCAGGCTTTCCAAGATGGCCGGTGCCACGGCGGCCAGCGCCGCGCGCTCGTCTGCGGGTAGCCGCGCCTCCTTCTCGTAGGCGTCGAACGTGTTGAGCAGCACAAGCAGCGCGTGCTCGATGTCTTCCGCCTACCCGCCCGTGAAGTCCTGTACCGTGGTGCTAACTACCTTGTCTGAGGCCGCGTACAGCCCCGCGAGCTCCTGGTGAATGATCACGAAGGTCTTGCCGAGCTCGACGGCTCCAAAGTACTGCAGCGCCTTCTCGTAGTGGCGGCGAGCCAGCTCCATCTTGGTCCGCGACGTCGCATCAGGCTTGGCAAGAAGCTGACGGCTGTAGAAGGACGCCATTTGGTAGTGCGTGGACGCAACTTGGCGAGCGTCGCCCACCTCGATGTACAGGTGCAGCGCCTTGTTAAACTTGGCGGCGGCCCGCGCCTCGACGTCCGGCGGCACCGGCGCAGATAGGCTTAGACGAACGGCCCACACGAGGTACGTGAGCGCAAGCTCGCCCGTCACTTTAGCTTGCACCTCGGGCGTGCCCTTGCTCTGGCGGAGCAAGCCCTGCGCCTTGACGCACAGCGCGATAGACTGCGCGTAGTGCCCGTCCTGGTCCTCCGACTCGGCCAAGATCTTGTGCAAGTTGGCGAGGTTGGCGCACAAGAGTGCAGCATTCACACCGTCTACGCACCGCCATCAGCTGCGCTCCGGATTCCCCAGACCTTCGATGGCTTCGAAGAGCAGGCTGCCGCCCTCAAACCACAAACACGCCCGGTGCAGCTCCTTCGCCTTGAGGTAGTGCTTCCCCGTCTCGTTTGCGGCATTGCCGAGCTTCTTGACGAGAACA